>PVHY01010097.1:0-53443 GCA_004024945.1 Uropsilus gracilis
AAATAAATAAATAAAAAGAAATGCAAATCCTAGCTAGGCACAGTGGCGCATGCCTGTAAGCGACAGCTTATGGAGTCGCGGCAGGGTCTGGGGATCACGGTTCGAGTCCCGCCCAGGGCAACACCACGAGACCTAGTCCCCAAAAAATAACTGGGCATGGTGGCGCACGCCTGTAATCCCAGCTACCTGGGAAGCTAAGGCTGGGGATTGCTTGAGTCCGTGGTACCACGGACAAGGTGAGAATGCGGTTCCACAGGCAAAAATAGCAAGACCTAGTCTCAAAAAAAAAAAAGAAAGATGCAAATCCTGGACCAGGCGCTGTGGTGGCCCATACCTTTAATCCCAGCCTAAGAAGGGAGTCCAAGACTAGGATCGCTTGAGTCCGTGGGTTCGAGACCCACCTGGGACAACATAGCATGACTTAGTCTCAAAAAATAGCTCAGTGTGGTGGTGTGTGCCTGTAATCCCAGGTACCTGTGAGGCTGAGGCTGGGGATTAAGTCCGTGGTACCTCAGGCAACACGAATCTGCGGTTCCCTGGGCAACATACCAAGATCTAGTTTAAAAAAAAAAGAAATGCAAATCCAAACTACAGTCTAACAACACACTTGGTTAGAACAGCAGCTACTCAACACATGTGTTAATGCGGTAGGACATGGAGAAAAGAGACTCTTTTGCTCCTCTGAGAAGGATCATAAATTGGTGTAGCTACTATAAAAAAGTTTGGAGGAACCTTAACAAATTAAAGATAGGACCTCCATATTACGTAGTAATTCTACTTCTGGGACTATATCTGAAGGAAACGAAAATACTATGTCAGAGAGAGATCTGCACGCCCATGTTCTGAGCAGTATTATTTATAACAGTGACCTAGTGGGAGCAACTGAAGTCCAACGCTGGGAGAAGGGATAAAGAGGTCTGGTCTAAGGCTGGGCACGGTGGCTCATGCCTGTAAGCTTCAGCCTATGAAGCGGCCGGGGCTAGGGATTGCGGTTTGAGTCCCATCTGGGTCCCGTAGCGAGACCTAATTCCAAAAAAATAGCTGGGCGTGGTGGTGCACGCCTGTAATCCCAGCTACCTGGGAAGCTGAGGCTGGGGATGGCTTGAGTCTGGTACCCCGGGCAACGAGAGCCTGAGGTTCCACGGGCAAAAATAGCAAGACCTAGTCTCAAAAATAAAATAAAATAAAAAAATAAAAAGAGGTCTGATCTAAAAAATAAAAAGAGTCATGTGGTGATGACAGGGAGAGGGTGTATGCCAGGTGGTTTTGTCACTGTGTAAAAGTCATGCCAGTGTGCACACACAAACCTAGACCTAGGTATGAGCGGGACTTACCACGCTGTACAGCCTTTTGGCAACTTGTCAAATACGAGGCCTGTTACTGACTCCAAGTCCTGTGTATACAACCCAGGATGTTTCAGTCAGAGAAAACCTTGCCATTTATAACAGTACAGATGTGAAAGATGTTATGCTAAGTGAAATAAGCCAGATACAGAATAGATACTACACAACCCCACTTATATGAGGATTAAAATAGAAGCAGAAAGAGAGCACCCATTCATCCCCAATTGCTCAAAACACCCGTAATCTTTATGCCATTCCTAGCACTCCTGGGTTCCATGCTTTCCTCATTCCTTCCTAGGGATGGGTTTTTTTTTCCTTTCATTTTTTTTTACACCACCAGCAAATTATTGTTGGAATGCCTTCCCCTCCCCCTGAAGCCCTTTCTTTTCACACAGACTCCTCTTTCCTTGATGTTTGTTTGTCTATGTTAAGTCCATTGGTCTCCCTCTTTTTTTCCCCCCCTGTGGCAATGACCTCTTGCTGGGTGAGGGACTGTGTTCCTGGGACACAGTAAATGTGCTGGTAGATATTCAGTCTTAACTTTGCGTGGGGCAGTCAGTCTGTGTCCATTTGAGGTCCAAGGGTGGGTTTGATTATGAACAACAACAAAAAGAAACTACAAAGCCGGGCACGGTGGCTCGTGCCTGTAAGCTTTAGCCTATGAAGTGGCCGGGGCTAGGGATCGTGATTTGAGTCCCGCTCGGGGCAACAGAGCGAGAACTAGTCCTAAAAAATAGTTGGGTGGTGGCGCACACCTGTAATCCCAGCTACCTGGGAAGCTGAGGCTGGGGATCGCTTGAGTCTGTGGTACCCCGGGCAACGTGAGCTTGCAGTTCCACAGGCAAAAACAGCGAGACCTAGTCTCAAAACAAACAAACAAAAATTAAAGGGGGCAATGAGTAAATTTAAGCTAGGGTAATTTTATTTTTTATTTTTTTATATTTTTAAATACAACACCAAGACCCGTCTCTACAGCAACCTTCCACAGACCTCAAAGGTAGTACAAAAGGACTCCAAACACGGACAGAGTTCCCCTCGGCCAGTGTACGGGGCAGAAGGGCTGCCTCATCTGGACCCACTGCCTCGTCACTGGTGCCGCCGGCCGGGCAGGGGCCAGAGTCCTTGAAGGAAGGAGGCGCCACCTCTGGGAGCTGCCACCTGGGAGGACCGTGTTCTCCTGGCTCAGGGGCGCAGTCTCTAGTTCAGCAGAGAGACAGGCTGAGCCGTCTGCTTGGGCAGCACTGACTGCAGGAGAGCTGTGAAGAGGAGAGACACAGCAGCGTCGGCCTCAGCGCGCCTTGCCTGGACCGAAGGCCCCTGATCACACCCCTCCCAGGCAGAATGAACGAACCCAGGTGCAGTGCCTGGAGATGTCCATCCAGTTCTTGGAAAATGTAAGATAGGAACTTTCAGTCCTGTTAACTCACTGAGCCCTGGAGGAGGACTGTGGGACAATGACCCCACCCCCACTGTCACTGTTGCCCAGCAGAAGTCCCCCCACCAGCAGGAGGTTCTGCTGCCCCACCCCACCAGGAGCGCACTGACTCCACTTCCTCCAAGACCCGTCTTCCAGCAGGTCTCATGGCCCCACCCAGGCTCCTGCGAACCACAGGCATGCCGTCCCTTGTGGGGAGCCCTCACAAGGACCCAGGTAACCGATATGAAAGAACACTGGTGACCTGTTGTCCAAAAGGGGCCGGGATGTGGCTGAAATCCAAGCAAAAATCTTTGCTATTTGAAAGCAACCTCAGTTGGATCCTGTTTATATGCTACTGGGACCAGGTGGTGGCTAAGCGCACGGCCACTGTGCGGTCTCGGCAGAAAGTTCCACAGGATGGTAGGAGCCAAGGGTACACTCGCAGCTCACCCAGCAACTCACCTGGGGGTGGAGCTGATAGGCCCAGTTTCTCCCCAAGCAGAGGGCGTTTGGTAGGCTTCGGAGGGAGGCTCCCCCAAAGAGCAGGCCTTTTGGAGAGGGGAAGCAAGGGTTGTGAATATGGGCCTTTGGTGTTGACCGGCCCTGCAGAGAACAAAAACCAAATCATAAACAAGGAGACACATGAACCCGATTCCAGCTGCCCTCCCCAGGACTCCCCAGTATTTAGAAAGGTGCCGAGCAGAGAGTCACCAGGCATGCCAAGGCCCACTCAACTCTTCAAAGCTCTACCAGGTCCCTTTGAGCCCTGACCGTGCCTCAGTGGTAAAGACTAGGGGTGAGCAAACTAGAGTCTTGGGATCAAATCCTGCCCGCTGTCTCTTGGTGAGGCACTCAAATTAAAAATGCCTTTCGGTTTTAAAGCGGTGTTCTCTGAAAAGATTATACAATCACATGCATAGCATTCTTGATTTTGCTTCTTGGTCACAAAATATTTACTCTCTGGCCCCTTAAGACGTTTGCAAATCCCTCGTCTAGTGATGTCCTGTTGCCTGGGTCCCCCTTGCTCCGTCTCTCTCAAGCGGGTTTGGTCCCGCTCTGCTCTGACACTTGGAGTAGCCCTACTCAAACATCCAAGTAGTGACGTTCCCGAGACATCAGCGGGCTCCTCACACACCTGAAGCAGCCTGCTGCTCGGAATCTGGTCCCCTCCGACCAGAACCCCAGCCCGGGTGCTGCCCAGGGTGCATAGGACGCCATCTGGGAGTCTGTCACTCCCCTGTGGGCTGTCTGTCCTGCAAGGCCCATCCTTACCCTACTGAGGGGGACATTTCCCCCTGGCTCTTGCTGAGGCCCTGAAGCACTAGCCCTTTTTGAAGGACTGAAATAATTTTGTTTGCAAACTAATAGCAAGAATGAGAAGCAATTAAGAGCCAAAATAATTCTTCCTGAGCCCCCTGCCCTGTGCCCCACCCCTCCCCTTAATTCGCTCATTTCTCTCTGGCAGCATGAAAGTACAGGCTGCGTCGCCTGAATGAAAGATGCGGAACCAAGGCCGGGCACGGTGGCTCGTGCCTGTAAGCTTCAGCCTATGAAGCGGCCGGGGCTAGGGATCGCGGTTCGAGCCCCGCCTGGGGTCCGTAGTGAGACCTAGCTCCAAAAACGTAGCTGGGTGTGGTAGTGCGCGCCTGTCATCCCAGCTACCTGGGAAGCTGAGGCTGGGGATTGCTTGAGTCTGTGGTACCCCGGGCAATGAGAGCCTGCGGTTCCACGGACAAAAATAGCGAGACCTAGTCTCAAAAAAAAAAAAAAAAGATGCGGAACCACATGCTCAGCCCGAAGTCAAGCAGCACTCTTCAGTACAGATTGACCTGGACAAAGGCAGGTACAGGAATCGATACCACTGCCAAAGCCAGCGGCAGAGGCCTTCTATTCTGACTCAAGTAAGAGTCAAGAAGGATACTGTGCACATGGGGAAGATGTTGGGCTGAAACAACCTCTGCTTGTATAATAGGCCAAAACAATATCCAAGTCCACGTGCAGACATACTCCCAGGTCCAAATTTTAAGGCCCAGATGAAAAGCCACCTTTTCACCAAGTCTTCATGACAAGCTCCTCTTTAACAGAGGGAAATTTAAAATGTGCTCATCTGCTTTCTTCCCCACTCCCAGTGCCCACGTGAGGAAAACAGGAGAGGAGGAAAGAGTATAGAAACAAATATTTGGAAGATGAGGAGAAGAGGGAACAGTGACTGAGTGCAGGAAGCGGAAGCTGACTGAGTGCCTACAGAAGAGTTTTGAAACTCTTCCCCTTCAAGAGGCAGGGCCTAGGCTCTGACTGGGGTGCACCGGAACCAGGGGTATAATTAGGGCATGGAGCTGAGCATGTGAAGTCTGAACCGAATGGTTAGATCCACCTAGTTTCCTCCCAGGGGTAAGAGATGACTGTCTGATGAACTCAGGGCTTCGGTTAAAAACTTGGCGCTTCCAGTTACACAAGTCAATCAAGTCTCTTGTTTTATGCTAACCTGAATTGAGTTCCTGTCACCTACAATGCCAGAGGTCCACAGGAAGTCAAGCTCATTTTAGGCAAGTGCCAGACACCGTTTACTGAGAAAAGAAGACTTGAAAACGTGACTGAATTCAGAGTGCTTTTGTGGCCACAGGCAGGCAGGCATCCCTGGACTTTTCCCTACACTAAAATGTGGGTCATTCACATCACTCAAGAGGAACAGCACCCACTAAAACCCAGAGTGCTCCTCCTGGTGTTCTGAAACCTTAACCTTTATTAGAAACATGAGAAACACCAATAATGCTCTAAATGGCTCTGCTTTCGGAGGGTAACTCTCCCAGCAGTGCGGGGGCTACTGCCCCATCTTCTTCCCGAAGGGAAGCACTGACCTGGAGTTGGAAGGAGACCCCCTCCTGGCTGGGCACCTAGTGGAGACCTGGCAGGAAACAGTGGAGTAGGCCCTAGGATGGCTCGTCTGCTCAGGTTGGGAAGAAGGGGAGGCGGCTTGGTCACAACTGGGGGGCTCCCGCCTTGAAGCAAGGAGCGGTCACTGCTAGCCACAGGGTTTGGTGCTTCAGAACCTAGAAAAATGAAGAAAATACACAGTGAGTAGGAGTCCATTGCAGAAGCCAGCAAGCTGTACAACGAACAACTCGGACAAAGCAACGATCGTCTCTTCTGACCTAGAGGCTAATGAAAAGGCTGCTGAGCTTTAAATTTGTGGGTTCTTTCCCTACCTGAGTATAATGTAAGTGTACAAAAATAAAACCATTGCACATTTTAGAAGATGACCAGTATTTCTATTTTTGAGACTAGGTCTTGCTATGTTGCCCGGGGTAGTCCCAACCCTGCAGACTCAAGTTTTGTGACTACCAGGGTAGTCTTGAACACGTGAACTCAAGCAATCCCTGGCCTCTTGCCTTCCAGCACTTGGATTACAGGTGTGTGCCACCACACCCAGCAAAATGACCATTATTATTATTTTTTAAATTTTTGTGTGAGAACAGCATCTTTAAACTTTTAACCTGGTGGTACAGCTTCAGCTACTTCTCCCTAGAAGGAAAAATGATCATTTTCTCCTCACTACTCAAAACAAGACTTTTAAAAGTCACTACATCTTAAGGAGTTTAGTGTGTAACTGGAAAACTCTTTAAAATTTTTAAGAGTATGAATCACTTCATGTTGACCATTCCCTGAAGAATAATTCTTTAAAATGTCTCAATTGTCAATTCAGAAAAACTAAAATAGAATCAGGAAAATAAAACGGAGCGAGAACAGGGATGACCCAATCATCCCACACATTCATTTATAAAGAAGTCACCCGATTTACTTACTGAAAAAGAAAACTCAGCTTCAGAAAAAGCCATCCGGTCCATAAAGGCCGTCACTAATAGCCGTCTAGACAGCTCTCTTCCTATCCAGAAGACGTTTAAATCACAGCGGTATGGTCTCTCAACGAAGTGAGAAATTCTTTTTTTTTTTTTTTTTTGTTTGTTTGTTTGTTTTTTTTGAGACTAGGTCTTGCTATTTTTGCCCGTGGAACTGCAGGCTCTCGTTGCCTGGGGTACCACAGACTCAAGCAATCCCCAGCCTCAGCTTCCCAGGTAGCTGGGATTACAGGCATGCACCACCACACCCAGCTATTTTTTTTGGAACTAGGTCTCGCTACGGGCCCCAGGCGGAACTCGAACTGCGATCCCTAGCCCCGGCCGCTTCATAGGCTGAAGCTTACAAGCACGAGCCACCGTGCCCGGCCTCGAAGTGAGAAATTCTTAGTTTTCCTTCCTACACAGGTTTGCCCAAAAGGATTTTCTGGGGATTGAAACAAGAGGGCCACGGTCAACTACCTTCCAGCTGTTCCTTCCTGGTCTTCAGATAGTCGATGAGCAGGTCCAGCTCACTCCTATACAGATGTCGGCCCTCACTCAGAAGGAAGACAAGATGCTGAATGTCCAGGGGGACGGTGTAGCTGGCCAGGGACTCCCGGGCCAGGAAGTCATCCACCAGGTCTCCGGCCTTCAGAGCAATTCTAGCATGCTGCTGCTGCTCCCGTTTAGCAAAAAGTCTCCTGTACTCCTTAGCTACCAGCACCAGGGCGTTCTCCAGGGGCATATGACGATGTACTAGGGCAAGAAAGATGCCGCTTTACATCAAATGGATGCCCTGATTTTTTTTTTTTAATCAGAAAATAACATAGTTAATGGAACTACATGTTGTTTGAGCCACCACAGCTCTCAGGACAGATGTGACTGTCTGCTGATTCAAGAGACCTGGACTCTCAACAGCAGGTGCCTTGTTGGATTTCAAAATCCAACGCTATGTTTTGTTTCAGAACAAGGACGCATGGTAGCTTGCGCTATCATTTCGTACAAGCCCTAATTTCACTATTGGATAGCGTCACGCCAAGCCAACAAGACAGAGAGGAGAAAGGGAGAGTGAGAGCAAAGAATTATAGGGGATGGGAATTGGAGTGGCTGGGGAGGGAAAGGGGGGAGCAGGGTAGGGGATAGGGGTGCACTATGGAAGGGAGGGCCATACCTAAAGGAAACAACCACCACACAAACATGATCAATATTGTATAAAGATTACAAAATAAAAATTTGATGAAAAAAATATATAGGGGATGCTTGTCAAGGGCATTCCTGGGGCTTCTCCAACCTATAAAGGCCAGGATGCAACTGCTTTGGTTTCCAGTAAACAGGTGTACTACTAAGAAAGGACCCCACCAGGAGTTGAGAATGCAGCCTTCAGCGAGCAGAGTAGGAAAGGAAGAGTGAAGCAGGAACGGCCGTTTTCCACTAGAAACCCACTGTGCCTATCCTTCAGCTCCGTGTTTCTGTATGGTAACAGACAGACTGACATGCCAGGGAAGAGCTTCAAGGCTCTTTGCAGCACAGTGTGTAACCCGCAATCTCCATATGGGCCTATAGTCTTTAATTCAGGCCTCTGAGGTCTAAAGCCATGTTAAAAGCCTCTCCGGGTCAGGTCAGGAGCACTCCTAGCCCTTAATACTAGATTATCAAATAAATTCTAGGCACTAAGAAAAATTTCTATAGAACTTACAGGCCAGAGTCAATATACAGGTGCCTTCTCATCTCTCTGAGGGTGATCCACTGCAAATATGCCATAATAAAGGTTTCCACTGAGACAGGAATCCATTACCCTGTCTTATAATATCCATTCTGGGCTCTGCACAAGTTCAGGACCCAAGGGGCATCAGGGAACAACCATGAAGATTACTGTCGTGGGCTAAATCTTGATGGTGCTTCTGAAGGCTACATTCAGAAATATGCACTTGCCTTTCGACATTGAAGTTTCATAGTTTGACAATTTTAAGTGTTTGTCTCAGCACAGAAGCTGTTCCACACACTTCTAAATAATGGATATGTGCAAGGTATGAAGCTGTTGACTATAAAGCATGTGAAAGAGCCCAGCTGAGATTGATTTGACTAAAATCAATATAGTTTATAGGAGAAAGTACTTATGATTTGAGCTCAGTAATTAAATTCACTGATGATCAATGAAGTATATACCTATTAATACTATTTTGAAGAAACACTACTGAATTTTTAACATGTTAAGAATAGGCAGCATGGCTATCTAAAGTATGCTGTTAAGTATTTCAGTCGCTCTACTTAGTTTGATGATCATTTCCTGGAGGACCGTGCGTGAACATAGGTCACTTGAACACTTGGGTAACTAGCTGCGAATACGAAATGGGGAACCATCACCTTTGACTTCCTGGAGCTCTTGAGAGGTTCAACTCACAGTAAATGTGCAGAGCCTGTTTCCCACCTCCACCCCAAGAGCCTGGGATTTGTCATCTTTTAAAGTTTGCATTTTCTGACTATGAATAACGTAAGTGGATTACTCTTATTATTTAGAATACGTCATGTTCTATCCTTAGTGAAACTGCAGTTTCAACTCTTGAAAACAGAAGTGAGCAAGAGCTGGTTGGGGGGTATGGGTGCCTACACAGAGGCAGAGTTGATGAACTTGTCAGAAGAAAAGAAGTCTCGGCATCCTTAGGATAACAGAGAGCAAGTGTTCCTCACAATCAGCTTTTCAAACCCAGTGTTGGGGTTGGAGTGAAGAATCTCGGGTCTATATCGACTTCTCTGCAGGTTCTAGACGCAGGATATAAACCCAGCTCTGAATTGTGCTACAGAGGCTTCTGCCAAAGGAAAGGTTTCCTGGACTTAGAAATGAAAATCTCCCACTGCTGGGGACCTAGAGCTGGGACCCAGGACTGGGCACACAGGACAGATTCAGTGCGTCTGAATTGAACTGCACTGAGGGCATCCAGGCTTCATGGGTATGATGGGAGGGGAGCTCTGAAAAGGTCTTCCACAGAGGAGATCGTTCCTTTCTTGAAGCAGCAGCTCTGACCACAGGAGAGCAGATGAGGGTGATTAATGATGTGTGCATCTAAATCTGTGTACTTTAGAGAGGAAAAGGGTACAGTCCGGTGAGCTAAGGAAAAGAAATGGGCAAGGTACTAAACAGGCAAACCTTACAAGAAAAGTCACCCAAGGGAATACCGGGGATAACACAGTGTTAGAAAAGGTGGTGTGAGAGTGAGTCAAAACTTCTTAGAGAACTTATTTGCTGCCATAATTTTTGAAGAAAATATTTTCCTACTGAAGAAGCAGAACAATGACTAAAGCTTCAGTGACCTATAACACTCAGCAGGTACTTTGTGACAGCAATTCAAGTTATTTTCCCTCAACTGTGCACCTTCAAAGTAACCAGTGTACAGAGACACACCTTAAAACAGGAATCTATTTGAAGTGAAACTTGTAGATTAAGCTAAACTTACTTTTGATAGACTCATGAAACATGATTACGGTGCAAGAGGAAAGTTTTACGTTAGACTGTTCAACAAGAATACAAAATGGGGAGCCTTCATCTTTGACTTCCTGGAGTGCTCGAGAGAGATCCGACTCGGAGTAAAGGTGAATCATTTCCACCACAAGGCCATGATCCTGCAACCGATGACCTATGACGGTAGCATATTCCCTTAAAAAATACACACATACAAGAAAATATTACTTACAAAGAATTCAATCTCTTCAAACAAAAGAAAAATATCTATGTCATCAAGCAGTCATTCCACAAACACTTTGATGTGCTCTGAACTAAAGTGAGGGGTAAGACAGCATGTGTTTTTACTGTGCTTAGGTAAAAAGGTACCTAAGGTAGAAGATAAAATTTTTTCCCCAAAAATTACGCATTCTCACCCAAATGCCCCATGACAGATGACTGGCTTCTGTATACATTTGTGTATCTGTATACAAAGTTTGTGATATCTGTATACAATGGAATGTTATTCATGATAACATAGATGGACCTATAAGGAATCATGTCAATGGAAATAAGCCAGAAAGAAAAATAAAAAATACTGGATGATCTCACCTATATGAGGAATATAAGAAAAAAAAACAAACAAAAGGACAAGTAACACTTAAAACTAATTGTCAGGAAAACCAAAGCATAGAGCAACAGGGGGGGTAAGTAACAATCAGGGGAGGGATGGGCACAAGAGATTAAGATGATGGTTCACAAGTGACAGGGTGGTGGGAATACCTGGGCATAAACAACGACGTAAAATATATACATATGTGTGCAGTCAATTAAAAAAATTAAATAAAAAAAATATGCATTCTCTACAACTGGTTTTCATTTTCAGATACAATGAAAACATTCAAGGGTATGTCATCCATCGGATGAAATAAGTTAAGACAACCAGAGGCAGCACTGATCAAAACGAAACTTACTTTGCTGATAATACAGTGTCCTCACAAGATTGGCTATGGACATAATTTGATAAAGAAAGCAGAGAGTATCTCAAAATTGTACTTCTGTTTGGCACAATACACTGGGTAAACACCATGAACGCCACCACATGTTTTCAAAGTGCAATCACTTAAGTGTTATTTGATGAAGTCAATTCCATTCAAAGACCATGAAAGAAAATTCTGTACGGTTTTAAAGAACAGATACGTAACTCACTTTAGAAAAATGAGACAATGCTCACTGAGTCGTTCCTCTGCTAGAACAAGATCTGCAGGGTCAGGCACAGTGGCTCATGCCTGCAAGTTTCAGCCTATGAAGCGGCCAGGGCTAGGGATTGAGGTTCGAGTCCCGCCTGGGGCCCGTAGCAAGACCTAGTTCCAAAAAAATAGCTGGGCGTGGTGGTGCGCACCTGTAATCCCAGCTACCTGGGAAGCTGAGGCTGGGGACTGCTTGATTCTGTGGTACCCCAGGCAATGACAGCCTGCGGTTCCATGGGCAAAAATAGCGAGACCTAGTCTCAAAAATAAAATAAAATAAAATAAAATAAAATAAAATAAAATAAAATAAAATAAAATAAAAAAGAGCTGCTGAGCTCATCACTACAATTCCCTGCTACAATGTTAAAAAGGAGCTAACCACTCAGTCAGCATCAACCTCGATCTGACTAATGATGGAGTAACTGACCTTGGATTTAAAACCCAGAGTCATCTCATCTCCTGTGCATCCATCTGGGGTCTGCAATCTGTCTGAGACCTATTCTAGATTTCTGCTCCATCCCTGCCTGATAGTGACTGAGAAAGACCTCCCACCATATCTTTCATCCTCAATTTCTTAAGCAATTTTGCCAAAAGAGTTACTCTTGAAAATGTCACATAACAGTTTTTGCATCTGAAACTTCTCACCCTAGCATTCAAAGTACTAGCAAGATAGAGCTCTATCTTCCAGATGCCCCTCCAGATGGAGAAGAGAAACTCCACCAGCAAACACTGCCCTCAAGTCACTACCTGGAAAGGTGCAAGAACACTGCAGCCCTGCAAGTGAAAGGTAGCTGACTAGTCATGAGTCAAGAAGAAGCACCAGATGTGATAAGCCCAATGTGATGCTGTGGTGAGTTTTGAAAAAGCAACTCTAGTCACAGATTCATGTAGCATCAGTCCCCTGAAGACACAGAGGACTGCAGCACGCTGCTGAATGTTGAGGGGGAAAAAAGCCACTCTGGATGCCGAGTGTTGACTGCCCCTGAGCTCAGAATTAGTTTCAATGACTACACAACCAAATTATTCCAGGGCATATCTTGTTTTTCCTTCATCAAGGAAAATAATTTCCTATTCTCTCCCACCCTCCCATGCAGTGACTAATCTTATTTCCTCCAGCATGCTATCACCTGAGGTCCAACCCATACCATTCAAATGAGGTGCAGTGATAACTTTGCCTTCACCAACTTCACCAAGAGTAAAGACACTATCTACAAATAAAGTCGAGTTCCAGAAAGGAGCTAGCATAGAATCACGGTGGGAGGCATTTTTCAAATAAACTGTGAGGAAACTAACTTTGCCTTAATACGGAGGACTGTTCTGTGCGGGTCTCCCGTTCTCATCATGGCTGGGTCTTCAAGGGCACTCAGGACCCAGTCGGGATGAGCATGCAAGCCTCCAGCCCACCACTTATCTACGTGCCAGACTCTCTGCCAAGCACAGACCCCAACATAATTCAGAGATATGCCCATGCCCTCAAGAGTCAGCCGATGGTGCATGGGTTCAGGACACTACAGTTTCCGAGATAACCATCTGAGCAGGAACAATGGGAAAGGCCTTCCAGAAGATTGTGCAACTGTGCACAGGTGGGTGCTATGAGTTAGGCAAGTGGAGAAGAGGGAACGAGGGAACAGGTTCCCACACTGAAGAGGGAAAACAGCACAAAGTCTGAGGAGTCCAAGAGGAAGTGAAGAAATGAGAGGAAGCTTCTCTGGAAGATCAGTAAGAGCAACTTCATGTCAGTGCCCCAAAGCAGGGGTTTTGTCTGTTCTGTTCTCCAAACTATCTCCTGAGCCTAGAAAAGCCCCTGGCACATGGTACCCAGCCCTAAAGAGCCCAACAAGACTCTTACCTAAAAGAAGGTTTCTTGTGTTTTGGTTTTCTTTTCCTGACTATAAAACTGTTAGGTGCTTTCCCTTTATAATTATAAAGTCATAGAAAATTCAAGCAATACAGAAAAGTGGAATAACATAATCTTCAGAATTTGTTTAGTACCAGTTTGGGAAATCCAAGAGCTTCATTTTTGTCATTCCTAAGTCTGTGTTAAGACAGATTTTCCAGAGCTCAGTGCTCAGAGATATATGTTCTTAAGGCCAATACTTAATTACTTGGTTTGTGGACATTCTCATTTGACACCTTGAAAAGAATGAATCTACCTGTGTTTGTCATTCATGGAGATAATGACGCAATCTGAAGACCTCTCTCGATCACGCTCTTTCTGAATCACTTGATAAAAGTGCCGGAAGAGACCATCTCTCCGAGTGTCCCTGCTACTGGCAGCATCATCTGAAAAATATTGAGCTAGTCACACTTTTTGTAAAGCCAGAAGTCATCACTGAAAGTTGTCAGGGTTTCTTATGAGAAAGAAAGCACCTCTACCAGAAAATAAAAGTGGAATCTCAACAAGACTCTTACCTAAGTGAGAGTACTGGTCTTGCTCATGGTTATCTTCATTCCCTTTGGAACCATCAGCCACCTTCTGGCATAATTCGTCAATGCTGTTGGATGCATAAAAATATAATTGCTTGTGTAAATATAGTTTCCCTCTAAATATGCCCCCAAAAGCAAAAAACAAATGAACCAAAACAAACAAACAAAAAAAACCCCCGAAAAAACCCAGCTCACCAAGTGGCACTTAAATATAGTGTCGGGCTGGACATGGTGGCTCGTGCCTGTAAGCTTCAGCCTATGAAGCGGCTGGGGCTAGGGATCACGGTTCGAGTCCCACCTGGGGCCCGTAGCGAGACCTAGTTCCAAAAAAATAGCTGGGCGTGGTGGCGTGTGCCTGTAACCCCAGCTACCTGGGAGGCTGAGGCTGGGGACCGCTTGAGTCTGTGGTACCCCAGGCAAAAATTGCGAGACCTAGTCTCAAAAAAAAAAAAAAAAAAAAAATAGTGTCTACTTTAGAGATAAAATGGTGCTCAACAATCAGGTCACATTTTAGAATATTAGTAGTTTCTGGGATTGTCTGCTATTTTCCATTCATTTCCTTTCGCGTATTGTGGTGAAAGTATTTAAGAAGCCACTGATCTCTGTCTGTATCTGGTAGATATAGACAAAAGGAGAAATATACACTTTAAGGTATTTATTCTAAAGGACATAAGATAATCTTACCAGAGGCATTCATCTTTTAAAGAGGCATTTAACGCTGAAGGTTTTCACTGGATATGGGTAAAAATGACTTCATAAGAGCTGCTCATTTTATTCTTAAACTTCAAGCTCCCTTGAGCAAGCTAGTTTCCCGTGCTAAAGAGACACAAAATAGTATACAGCTGCTAGGTGATCTATCAGGCACCTAAAGCAGCCTTCTTTGCTGTGATTGAACAGAAGGAAGCAGATGCCCCATGTACCCTAAACCAGACCTTTTTATTGCATGCCCCAGCATCCAGACACCAATGTTCCTGTCCACAAAGAATCCTGCCAGTGACAGAACCATCTCGGCAGGCACCTGTCAGCTCTTCTCTCACCAGAGGCATCACGCAGCAGGGTGCAGTCACCACAAGACACAGTGTCAAGCCAGGACTACTTAACAAGCTGCCAGCAAGAGCAGGTGCCTCTTGCTCTTAACCCTGACGAGTTTCCTTCAGATACTGGTCCACATCTCACCTCCGGACAGAGCAAAGATGCCAGGGCCCTTGCCCCCCACCTTCTGCCCCGAGAATCCCAGGCTACACAATAAGCCTCATCACCCAGGCACACTTTCTCTCGTCTACTGTCTTGGCCCAACACCAACCACTGACTCCAGTAGCTCCTCTTCAAGATGCCTGCTTCCTCTGCCTCTTGCTACAGTGTGTTCTTGTTCTTGCTCAAACTTTGTGTGTTTTCTTTTACCATGGGGTAGTACGAGACCTCTAGTCCTACCCTTAGCCGCTAGTGGGCACTGGAAAGTGCCCCTTAGCTGGAGGCTGCCATTCAGGAAAGGCAGTGTGGTACTGGGATAGCAACGGCCTGGGCTTGGACTTCAGCATGCTCTAACTAGGTAACTCAGCACTACTAACGCAGCACTTAATAAATAGGTAAGTGAATGAACTGCTTAACCTGTTACACATCAACCATTAGGAAAGACCTACCTCTTCATGTTGCTATGAAAATTCAAAACGATTAATGCAGGTAGAGACTTTCCATAGAATGGTACCTGGTACAGAGCAGACCCTCAATAAATGTAAGTCATTATCCATATCTGTCTTTGGGTTCCTTTCACACCTTGGCTAAAAAAAACCCCTCTACAGAAGATCATCTAACAGTGCTAGCCTTCTAAGTCTCAGTTTAAGGAAATGCTACCTGAGAGAAACTAACCTCCATTAACAGTCAGTCCTGAATCCCATACTTCCAAGAGCTTTTGCACTTGAGGAAAAGCATTTTTCAATTTTGAATTATTAATCTAATCTGACACAAATCTCATCTTTAATGCAAGCAAGAGAGAGGACCTGTCAAGGTTGATACATATAAAAATCAATTCAAATACAGTTCAAGGAAAACTGCATTTACCAAAACTACAGAGATAGATCCAAGGAAAAATTTCCAACTGCCATGCTTATTTACCTATTTAGCTCCTCAGAACTCCACTGTTGAATGTAAAAGACAGAGCAAATATCCTTCAAAAGTGATTTACATGCACAGTGGTTAAGAACGAGGATGAAGAATCCTCCATGACATACTTTTATTTATATTTTTACTAATCATTTTTCTGTTTCATATTTATGTATGTATGTGTAAATATATAAACATATTACAACAATGTATTCCCCAGGGTTCTTGCTCCACGATATCACCCATGAACCTTCATCCTGATTTTCTCGATTCCTTCCCTGATTTCTCCCTTCCTTCTGCACCTCCCCAGCTGCTTTATGACATACTTTTAAATAAAAGAAGTAAGTTCTAGAACCATCTACCAGCTAAAAACCAGGAAAAAATTGAGTGTCCTCCATTCATGGAACATGAAAATACATGTTTACTTTTTATTATCAAAATAATTTTATATCTATCTGTCCCTTCCTTGGTTAAAAAACAGACTTTTGCAAGTAACTTGGGCTTATATTTGGTGCTGGAGTACTAACTTATAATAAAATAAATTAGTATTTTTTTGAACATATACCAATAACTAGATGGTAGTGTGTTGCTGTGGGAGAAGGGAGTATAAGGTTTGCTACATATAACCCACAAGAAGCTGATGAAAATGCAGGGAGGAAAGGCCTAGGCGGCAGAGTTCCTGATGTCTGTAGTCCTGCTATTGTTGCTGGACTCCAAATGATGGTGGAAAGGTAAAAGTTAAAGCAGAATGGCTTAATATGATCAAGTTGACCTGAGGGACTTCCCAGAAGGCAAATATTAATAACATCAATTTTAACAAACACATAAGTCTGCACAGTAAGAACACATCTAAATTACTACTAAAGCTTTTAGCAAATTGAACCACAACAATAAAATTTTACCTTAGCATGTCTTCACCCTCCTTTAAGCAGCCCTCTTGGGGAGAATAAGAAGTTGGCAGAAAAGGTTTATATGGTTTACTGCTAAAAAACCAACAAAGACAAAATTACACTTAAGAAGAAATTATTTCCCGTAGTCCATACATTAGTTTCCACAGTTCTGGTACACTCAAAGGTGATTAACTCTTCAGTTAAACTGGATTTTAAAAACTCTAACAATGGTTTTTCTCAAGCTTTCTTGATTGTCTTCAGTAGACCCACTCTATTTTGTAGTGCCTATTTCTATTTTTATGTAGTGTGTTTTGCTCAACTGCTTTTGTAGAGATGACAACTAAAGGCACAGTTCTGTTACAAGAAAAAAGCATTGTGAACTCACCAAGAGAAAGAAACTTCAACACTATGAATCTGATGTTTAATCACCCAACTGAATCAAACCCAAATACAAGTATGTAATATTGGAGGGGGTTGTAATTATGTTTTTAAAAACCACCCCTAAAACATACACATAATGTAGACCACTGCTACGTTATTGTAAAGTAAACCAATCTGGGAAGACAGTGTAGATCTATTAAGTATTTACTTTGCTTTGTACAATAGTTGATCTTTTAAATCTTCTCTTTGCAAGATGTTCCATTCACATCATAAATATTCACGGGTCATCAATCACCTTTACTTTATCTGACACCAATTCCACTGTTGAGCTTACAAAAGAAAATTCCTAAATGTGCATCAATTTTGAGTACTAAATAAACATCCTCAGCTAAGCCTGCTGCTATGTTTACATGGCAAGTGCATTCTGCCTCCACCAGCCTCCTCGTCCGCCGAGTTGTGTGGTTAACGTGTAACGCAGATCTAAATCTAAGACAAAAATAAAGGGCAAAGTCGAAAAAGAAAACGGCTGTTGCAGATTCTTTGCTGAAACAAACCAGGGGATAAATGAGATGAACTATTACGAATTGGACTGAGGGGGTTAAAGAGTTACTAGAAAGCATTCCACTTCCAAAAAGGATAAGGAGCACAGATGCTCTGCTCGACCCTCTTCTCGATGATCCCAGCCAAGTCTGAAGGCCATGAGAAGGAATAAGCAGATGGTCCGATGTGAGCAAGTCAAAAGGAAGTTGCATTTGCCTTATTCGGCTTCCTAGCAACTAGACTGAATGATGCCAAGAAAACCAGCCTGCTCTAAGGAGAAACACTGCAGGAAATTTGGAACCCCGTGGTCAGGCAGAGGAGAGGCCTCCAGACACCCCCACCTGGCAAAACCAATCCTAGGCCTACCAACACCCACACTTGCTGCCCCACTGGCACCTCCCATTTCCCTCTCTGTTCCAGCTCCAGCCTACCTGGCCTCGCTAATGTCAACCACCTGACTACTCAAACTCCTTTCAGGACAACCTACGAGGCTGCAGTCGTATCGGATGAGCAATCTGGCCCTGCAAAGAACAGCTTCCTACTGCTCTCCAGGAGGGTGGCCTCCGAGCACTCTTTTTTTTTTTTTTTTTGAGACTAGGTCTCGCTATTTTTTCCCATGGAACCGCAGGCTCACATTGCCCAGGGTACCACGGACTCTAGCAATCCCCAGCCTCAGCTTCCCAGGTAGCTGGGATTACAGCTGCACGCCACCACACCCAGCTATTTTTTGGGACTAGGTCTCGCTACATTGCACCGAGCGGGACTCAAAACGTGATCCCCAGTCCCTGCCACTTCATAGGCTGAAGCTTACAGGCACGAGCCACCGTGCCTGGCTTCCTCCAAGCACTCTTACAGAACCCTGGCCAGCTGGGCAGAGGCTGTCACAGCGCTCAAACACTGCCACTCAAGCACTGAGAGAGCCAGACACCGTTTCCCAGAAGCCCAAAATCAGCCCTCCCAAAGCCACGGTGTGTTTCTGTTCCTCTGCTTGAAAACAGCCTCAAGTCACCTGGGAATTCCTGAACGGACTGCAAAGAGGAATCTCACCCAGGCTTAATCACTTTTGTGAAAGTAAATAAAGATGGACAGGAAAAAAACCCAGTACAGTGCCAACAGCCTGGAAAGTAATAAATGCTGCAAGGTCTCCCCAAGTCCTGGCTATACCCTCCGTGGCCTCCCTGTACCTGGCAGCACCCTGAAAACCGCAATTCTCTCACTCACCATAGTAGCTCAATCACTGTCAAATGGAAAATGGAACTTGGGGGTACAAGACATCTTGGGAAGTGAAAACAGTTTCACAGGTGTCCAATGACTATGCCGTCAATGCATTATATTTGGGTCTCAAAATAGCCACGTCAGCCAAGTACTATCAACCTCCCCACACACTTTATAGTAACAGATGAGGAAACTGAGGCTCAAGTCAGATGACTTGCCACACAGCTTAAAGCCAAGTTCAAATCCAGGTGTACGCCTGACTTTAAAACCCAGGCTCCCTTCAGTGTCTTGGTCCAGAAATTGTGGACCTACCCCTGGAGAACTGTAAGTAAAATAATCAGGAAAGCAATGAAAGGACAAGTGAGAAGGATAAAGATATTGAGTGGGTCTAAATTTTTATAGAAAGTGAATTCCCATAGCGTAAACAATTCTCACTTGAGCATATAAAGAAGACGAGGGTGGGCTACAGAGTGAAATGGCTCTCTGCCCACACCTCTGTTGGCATGGTAAGCGGGCGGTGAGTCTCTGCCACTCGTGTGGGCAGCCCCACTCTGCAAGGGCGATCATAGGGCTGAACCCACCTGGAGGGACCAGGACCTTACCCATCACTGTGGGGAATGCGGAGGGCACAAGCACCTCAGAAAACAATTGACAATCTTAAAAAGGGAAACGTATAAAGCCCAGCACATCCTCTCCTATATATTCACCCCATTAGAAAGGAAAGCGCCCATCTGCACAAGGACAGGCAGAGGGACTTCTCGGCAGTGCTAATCACCACAGCCCAAACCTGGATGCAAAAACCAGCCTGGAAAGAAAAGACAAAGAGTGGAGACGTGCAGCTTAGTGCACTAAGGCTGCCATACAAAATGGCAGTGACCAGGGGGTTTAAAGGGCAGAATTCACTTTTCTGAGAGTTCTGGAGGCTGAGAGACAGACCAGGCCAGCTCGGCAGAGTTCTGGGACAAACTCTCTTCCTGGATTACAGATGGCTGCCTTCTGGGTATGTTTTCACAGTCCTTCCTCTTCTGATAGGCGATTCTCTCTTCTGATAATGCCCCCACCCATTTCACCTCATTTAACCACCACCTAAAATCCTTACTTCCAAAAAAGCCACGTTGGAGGTTAGGGCTTCAACATATAAGCTACAGAAGAACAGAGTTCTGTCCATACCACCATAACATGGATCATACTCAGCAATAAAGAAATGTAGCACTAGCAGCTCTTTCACCTGTGACTATGCAGGTGTTTCTTTTTACAAACCTTTCCCTTTGCAAAATAGGCATGACAGTTCCTCTGGATTTTTTGTTTGTTTTGTTATTTTTTTGAGATTAGGTGTCACAATGTTGCCCAACCCCGGGGACTCAAGGGATTCCCAGCATCAGCCTCCCAGGTAGCTGGGATTACAGGAGCATGCCACTACACCCGGTTTTTTTTTTTTTTTTTTTTTGAGACCAGGTCTTGAGCTATGTTGCCCACAGTAGTCTCGAACCCGCGAACTCAAGCCATTCCTACTCTCAGACTCCTGAGGCTGGGATTAAAGACATGCGCGGCCATGCACGGTCCATAGCATGACAGTTCCTCTGCCTGCCTGTGACTAAGCAGGTGCATGTCTTTTCTCCTTTGCCTAATAAACCCATCTTTTAAAATGTTAAAAGAAATAAGAGCCGGGCGTGGTGGCCTGCACCTGTTGTCCAAGCGCTGGGAGGCAAGAGGCTTGGGATCACTTGAGTTCTCGGGTTCAAGACTACATTGGGCAACATAGTGAGACCTGGTCTTGAAAAAGCAGCTAGGTGCCATTGCAGGCTCCCGTAATCCCAGCTACCTGAGAGGCCGAGGCTGGAGATCGCTTGAGTCCGCAGTAGCCTGCACAACTTGAGTCTGCGGTACCCCGGGCAACATAGCAAGAACTAGTCTCCAAAAAATAAAAATAAATTAAATAAATAAAAAAATTTAAATAAGAAAAAAAATAAGAAAAAGAAAATGTGGCACTGATCCACCCAGCAATACAGACAATGTCACAATAATTATGCTGAAAAGAACCAGAAACGGTTCCCCCCCCCATACCAATTGTGTGATTCAATTTAGGGAACTTATATTAAAATGATATACATGTATATCAAATTCTAGAAAATGCAAACTAATAGTGATAAAAGCAACCCATCATCAATTACCAGGAGAAGGGGGGGTACTGCAGAGAGGAATGAAGAAACTGGGGGTGAGAACTGTGTCCATCACCTTGATTACAGAGCTGATCTGATTGCCACATACGAAAATTCAAATTTTAAAAAATGCATACATCCTAAATAGGTACAGTGTATTGCTACATATCAACACTACACGTCAGTAAATTACACATAGATAAAGCTGAGGGGAAAAAAATTAAAGCCTATTCTCTGCTTCATTTTCCATCTTCTTTAACAGCAATAAGTTCTGACATGTTTCAAGTTTCAGCACTGGTCAAAAGTGATGTCAATTCTGATGTCTTTACACAGAGAGAACCTTCCACACCTACAGAGAGTGTGTCCATCAAAACACATTGCTCACAATTTCAAATTAAATGTGCGTGTCACTCCCAAAGCATCCAGGAACACTAGTTAAGATTATTTTTAACTTTTTACTGTTGTATCTCAATTACCTCAACTTATTAGACAGCTGATCTATTAAGTTCTCAGGGTAGGACCCACTGGGGATAAATTTTAAAATTAAAAAGATTTTTAAGAATCCACTCTTAGAAGTTCCATCATAATTTCAAATTTCACTGAAAACAATTTGAATTTTAACACACCTCTGGAGAAATTCCAATCAAGCCTCCAGAAATAGGAAAAGAGTAGAACACGACATTGTCAAAGGGACACAAAGCAAAGGAAGTCACAGGCTCCTACCTTGCCTCCGAAGAGCAGATGCCACACAGCTAACCCCAGCATTCACCACAGAGTTCAGTCATGATACCCTCCTTAACAATGTCCACCACAGAGTCTACATCCATGATTACCCCAAACCGGAAATCACCAAGATGCCCTTCCATAGGTGAATGGCTAAGCATGGTGGTGCATCCCTTTTAAGTATTACTGAGTCACACAAAGAAATAACTCAACCAGCTATGAAATGGCTTAGATAAATTGTCAATGTACATTGCTCAGTGAAAAATGTCAGTCTAAAAAGACTGCATGCACACTGTATGATTCCAATTACATGATAATCTGGAAAAGGACAAACAAAACTAGAGAGATGGAGAATAGGTAAGTAGTTGCTAGAGGTTTGACGGGCAGGAGAGGCATTAAGTAGGTGAAAGGCAGATGGCGGAACTACTCTGCATGATTCAGAAGCTGTGGATCCGTAACACGGTGCACGTGTCTAAAGTCGCTAGAGTCTGGAGCACAGAGATAACTAGAGTGATGCAAATTTTAACAAATCATCGAGGAAATCAAGAGGCTCCCAGGATGAAACACAAAGTGGGACAAAACAATTAAAAGTTGTTCAATGAATGTAAAACAAAACCACCTCACTTCAAGGAGGAAGAGACAGACAAAAAAAAAAAAACACAAAACCCTGCTTATTATCTTCATCCAGCTCTGTGGAAGAGGGTCTGGCTCTAAGTCTGAGGCTTTCTGACACCTGCCAATGCCCGCCCCCAGGTGTGGAAGAAGAGAAAGGGGTTAGTCCACAGCTTTGCCCACATTTGGGCCCACGTCTGTACTAAAGCCCTTGCCATGTAGGATTTAAAAGTTCTGGATGCCCTGCCCCCTCAAAGTCCCAGCTTCCAAGACTTGGCTCCCTCTACCAGTCTGACCTAATTATCTACCCTGACATTCTTGTCTGGGTCCCTCCATGGCCACCAGTGTGCCTCTTAGTTGTTCTCTCCTGCAGGCCTTCCCTCATGTTGTGCACCCTGTCTTTAACCCAGGTTCCCCCTTGACCCACATAGCTGGCTCCCTCTCCCAAATGCTATCTTGTCTATAGGGCCCTCCCTTACCTACCCCATGACCAATGCCCCTCTCGGCCCACTGTAATTTCTCCATGTCACTCATCTACGTGGTGTGCTGTAAAAACAAACAGTGTACACTTAGGTTTTGGGGAAAATTATAAGATGGCCTACACTTAGTTTCCCCTGGTACTAGCAGCTCACAATGAGTTGCACCCAAACGGTCAAAACACCATTAACTAAAGTCCTTCTTAGTCCCATTTCTCAGCTCTCGCCTCATGTCTATTTGCTCAGCCGCCATATCTCCTTCCTGGCACTGGCAGTTTCTCAGACTTTCCTGTTCCTGATGACCCTGACAGTGGAGGAGCACTGGCCAGGTCCTGTGGATCTTCACTTACTTGTGTGTTATCTGACCCAGAGTGGAAGGCAGGCTCCTAAAGGACAGGGGTTTGGACTATCTGCTCAGTCTCCCCAGTAGCTGGAACTCGCCTCCATCCCAAGTGCTACAGACTGTCAATGAACTTACTAAAGTGAGTATTTTTTTTTTCAGCGTCTCACCCTTCTCACAAGGAGTTGCACAAGGAGATAGGTAACTTGTTAGTTCCAGGAACCCCCTCCACCTTTTGTGACTGGCACCTCTCCTCAATATGACAGGACACACCTCAACCACCATTACCCCAAGGAGGGAGCTGACACTCATTACCAGTGGTCTCTCCAGCCTTTTCTATGTAATGATTGCTTTTGGCTCAACAACTTGAATATACAATTTTATAAACAAAAGTGGGAAAAAAGTCCCCACCCACAAGAAACACCAGTAAGGGCCAGGCACGGAGGCGCATGCCTGTAAATGGCAGCCTAGGAAGCTGTGGCTGGGGCCAAGGATCACGGTTTGAGTCCCACCATGGGCACATAGCAAGACCTAGTTCCAAAAAAATATAGCTGGTTGTGGTGGCACACACCTGTAATCTGACCTAAATGAGAAGCTGAGGCTGGGGATTGCTCGAGTCTGTGGTACCCCAGGCAATGTGAGCCTGTGGTTCCACAGGCAAAAATAGCGAGCTCTAGTCTCAAAACGAAAAAGAAACAAACAAAAAAAGAAACACCAGCAATTGAAATTCATGACCCAAGCAAAGTGGACAATCAATGGGCATGAGATCTTTTGGGTTAAATCAGATGCTTCCTAGGACTTGGCCATCACCTGAAACTAGCACCAGCATCTGAAAACCCAACCAAAAGCTGTGTGTGATAGCCAGGAGTGAGTCCCAGGTGCCACGGTACATGGAGACAGCTCTATTCTTTATTCACATTCCCTGATCATTCCACCTTATGGACGACCTTTCAACGTGTGCTTTAGGCACACCTACATGGAGTTGGAAATTCAATTTCATTTACTCAATAAATGCTGACCACCTAAAATCTGCTAAGCAAGTCCTTCAAAATGGGCCCTCTCACTCACCCAGAGGCCTGTACATAGAGGGCTGAATAAATATCTACTGAACACATGAAGAGGTTTGAACTCTTCAAATAAGAAAGTAAATGTCTATCAATATAAACTCCAGAGGCCTAGAGACAAGTCTACAATTATAAAATTCCAGCTTTTAAAAAAGTATACAACTGAGGAACTAACCAACCTCAATTATACTATATACCATATTCAAATTCAAAAGGCATTTGCAGTGGGGATTAGTATCATAAAACAAAAGAAACTAAAGACACCTAACATATGCAAAAGACAAAGTGATTCAAACCCTTGTAAGAAATGAGCAATATGAAAAGCACACAGTGCTATAGAATTTTTTGTAAAAAAGAATGGCCTTAAACTTTCAGAGCTCTCTAATGCACCGGATAGGTGGCCCGAGTCTTCCCTATGAACCTTAACTTCCTCCAAGATAAAACAACTGTCCTGTCACTTTAAATATGCAATTTATTCTCTTTTGTGAGTTGAAATGGGCCACTCCCAAAGGCCCCTAAGAAGACAGATGTTGAGACCAGAGTCTTTTGAATATGTGAATATGACCTACTGTGAAGACAGGGTCTTTGTGTATGGAATCAGGTTAAGGTGAGGTCAGGGCTGGACTGGTGTGGTGCTAATGCAGTAATAGGTGTCCCTGGGAAATTTCGACACAGGAAAATTTTGACAGAAACAAAGAGAGAGTAGGCAGAGATTACAGGGCCACAGCTGAAAACCAAGGCATGCCCAAACTTTCCAGCAACCACTGATCTGGCAGGGGGCATGGAATAGCACCCCCCACCCCTTGATTTCTCATTACTAGCCTCCAGGATTACGGGAATAATTTTTGTTGTTTCAAATTTCATTGTGGTTACTTTGTTATAGCAGCCCTGGAGAACTAATATATTCTAATTCTTTCAGGGTCCTGTGGGCATTTACAAAAAGAAATTAAGGTCATACTGGTGGAAGTACTGGACCTTAGAGCCCCTTTCTTCAAACCACTTAATATGAAGTTAACAGCCGCTTGGTCATGCTTGATTTATGGAAACTGCCTTCATGAATCAATGTAACCAGAAATGCTAAATACACACATAAATATATGTATGTGCATATTATATCATCTACCATATTCAGATTATATTAATGAAGAAAATCTCATTCTAAGACACTGAAAAGTATTTTTGGATTACACAACAGGGAAATTATCTTGGGAAAACGTTTAGCTCTGTAACTTCAGATGTCCAACAATTTCTCTCAGAAAACTCTAGCTGCAGTAGTACCAAGTAGGTGACATTAAGACCAGGTAACTGAGGCCGGGTATGGTGGCGCATGCCTGTAAACGGCAGCCTAGGAAGCTGGGCCAGGGCCAGGGCCAGGGATCGTGGTTTCAGTCCCGCTCGGGGCAACGTAGCAAGACCTAGTTCCAAAAAATAGCTGGTACAGTGGCGCGCGCCTATAATCCCAGCTACCTAGGAATCTGAGGCTGGAGATAGCTTGAGTCCATGGTACCCCGGGCAACGTGAGTCTGCGGTTCCACTGGCAAAAATAGCAAGACCTAGGCTCAAAAAAAAAATAAATAAAAAATAATAATAATAATAATAATAAGACCGGGTAACTGAACAGACCTTGAGGTAACCTTGATATTGTTAAAAAGGTCTGCACAGGTCTTCAGCTTTGCAAATTCAGAGGCCTGATCTTTTCCCAAATTAGGCAGATGTAATCAGGTACAGAAAACCTATTCCCATGGCTCATGCTTGTAAGCTTCAGCCTATGAAGTGGCCGGGGCTAGGGATCGCGGTTCGAGTCCCACCTGGGGCCCCTAGTGAGACCTAGTTCCAAAAAAAAATAGCTGGGCGTGGTGGTGCGCGCCTGTAATCCCAGTTACCTGGGAAGCTGAGGCTGGGGACTGCTTGAGTCTGGGGTACCCCGGGCAACAAGAGCCTGCGGTTCCACGGGCAAAAACAGACCTAGTCTCAAAAAAAAAAAAAAAAGAAAATCTATTCCCACAACTCAAAGAGCCTGATTTCCAAGACAAAGAATCAACCCATTACTTTTCAACATAACTTTCAGTGACCAGAATATCCCTTTGCTGTCTACTAACCAAAACTCCCTCACTTCCGGTAACAATTAACCAAATGTGACCAATTAAAATCTGGATCATTCACCTTCGGACAAAAAAGTCAGTACTGGAGAAGAACTGGACAATTCTCTTGCATTCACTATTACTACTACTCTGTGGAGCAGACACTGACAGCTGTATTTTACAGCTAAGTTAAGCTGAGGGAAAGTAGAAGGTTCATTCATTAATTCAACAAATTCATGGACTTGTTGAATTCATGTAAGTAATGAAGTCCAAGGTAAAAAGGTAAACAGCAGGCAGTATTTAATTGCAATATAAAAGTGACCCTCAGCTGCTTTTCACTACAGTTTGCACTACACTACCATTGCCACTTCTGAATGTGCCCATTCAGCAATCTAGAACACATACGTCTGCCAGGTCACTTGTGCCTCTTCCTCAGAAAATGCTACAGATAGATAGCTGGGCACAGTGGCTCGTGCCTGTAAGCTTCAGCCTATGAAGCGGGTGGGGCTAGGGATTGGGGTTTGAGTCCCGCCTGGGGCACGTAGTGAGGCCTAGTCCCAGAAAAATAGCTGGGCATGGTGGCGTGTGCCTGTAATCCCAGCTACTTGGGAAGCTGAGGCTAGGGAATGCTTGAGTCCGTGATACCCTGGGCAACGTAAGCCTGTAGTTCCAAGGGCAAAAATAGCGAGACCTAGTCTCAAAAAAAAAAAAAGAAAGAAAGAAGAAAGAGAAGAAAATGCTACAGAAATGGAAAAACTGCTTTCTTCCTATGTATTCCACATATTCACCAGCAATATATTTACAAATTTAACCATTTTATGTATTAGTTTCAACTATAGACCTCCACAAACTCCAGGAAATACAATGGACTAGAACTCTGCTGCCCCCTGACTTTATAGGAAAGTAAATGTCTGACTGTACTCACACTGCTGTTTTATTAATTCTTGTGGGGACACCAAGTTGGTCAGTAGAGGCATGCTAAAATCCTCCAATATTAGAGATTATGAATTGATTTGCAGCCTGAGCCACAGAGAAAATACACATAGCCTATTCCCTGAGTTACTGCACAGTTAGCACATGATCACAAGGACATTTAATTAATATCAATTTAATTAATAGCAAGTATTTCTGATGATCAATAATAAATCAAGCAAGATGAAAAACACTGCCAAGTGATTCCAGAAATGCTGGGGTTTAATAGTGGCTAGTCAATCCCACACCTACAAACAATTTATATCATTGACCTCCACAAGCTAGGAAATAAATATAGTCTATTGAAATGAATCTATTGAAAAGAAAATATATGAACCAAAGACCAAAACACCAGATATTATGGCAAATACTCTTTCAAAAAATGTAAGTATTCTTGGCCAAACCAGATTGTGGGACAAACATGTCAAACAAAGATTGGGAAATTTGATTCACATATGGTAATATCTTATTTTTCAGCACTACTAAAATATAAGCTAACACACACACAAACACAGCTTTTCATTTTAAGCTTTTACTGATGGGCCTTTCTAAACTGTACTATAACTATCCCATTCTTCTTTAACAACTAGTTTTTCATCACCTATCTGTTTCTTGACTATTTAAGGTAAATTATGATTACCACTATCCCATTTTCTCAAGTGTAAGACCAACCAGCCCTATTTTTTTCAAATCTCTGAAATTAGGTATTCTTTTAATTTACTATGTACATGTAAGTATACATTTTCTTCTTAAAAGTTACTATTAAAATGTTTTTATTTCCAATTGGAACTGTATCTCAGAATAATCAAAATGTTTACAAGTGATAATATAGACATAGCCCGGCTAATATAATAAAGTAGATTACTAATGTCTGTCAATACCCAATGATTTATGCTAATAACATAATAAGGACAAAGCCAGGCATGGTGGCACATGCCTTTAAGCGCAGCCTAGAGCACGGCTGAGACTGGGAATCACTTGAGTCCACGGGTTCAAGACCCGCCTGGGGCAACATAGAGAGAACTAATCTCAAAAAATAGTTGGGCATAGTGGTACGCTCCAGTAATCCCAGCTACCTGGGAAGCTGAGGCTGGGGATCGCTTGAGTCCGTGGTACCCCATGCAACATGAGCCTGTGGTTCCCCAAGCAAAATAGCAAGACCTAGTCTCAAAAAAAAATAAAAATAAAAATAAAAAAAATAATAATAATGACAACTAGGAATTAGGAGTACATATCACTTATGAAATTATGTTGCCAAAAAATAAAATAAAATAACCTGAATCATGTCAGGCCTCTAGATTGGCCTCTAACTTACAGAAAATGCAGAAGGGAAAAAGACAAAGTAAATGAAACCAGAGGTTGCAACTGGCACAATCCAGTCCATGGTAAACTCTAGAAGATAAATGATGTGTATCTTTAACAAAAAAATTTTTTTGAGGGAATTTATAGATTTTAGAGGGCTTAAGTGTTTGTCAGTAATAAACACTCCACCCAACAATAGCAGAATGCACATTTTTCAAATGCACATTCAACATTCTCCACAATATACCACATGCTCCATCACAAAACAAGTTTTTAACAAATTTTAAAACACTGAAATAAGAATAAGTAACTTTTCCAATCACAGTGGAATCAAAACCAGACATTAGTAACAGAAGGAAATATTAAAAAAAATCCATAAATATGTGGAAATTAACACACTCAAACAATGAATGGGTCAAAGAATAAGTCACAAGGGAAATTAAAAAATATCTGGAAGCCAAGCACAGAGGCTCGTGCCTATAAACTTCAGCCTATGAAGTGGCTAGGGATCGCGGTTCAAGTCCCAATCAGGGCAACATAGCAAGACCTAGTCTTAAAAAATAGCTGAGCGTGGTGGCACGCACCTGCAATCCCAGCTACCTGGGAAGCAGAGGTTAAGGACTGCTTGAGTCTGTGATACCCCAGGTAACGTGAGCCTGCGGTTCCACCAAATACCCAATAAATACCAAATCTGGAGACAAATGTTACTAAAAACACAACATACCAAAACTTATGAGATACAGTGAAAATAGTGCTACAAGAAAAATTTATAAATAGTTATGTTAAATAAGAATATCTCAACAAGTAAGCTAACTATACAACTTAAGGAGCTAAAAAAGACTAATAAATTTAAAGCTAGCAGAGCTACAACAAAAAAATCTATTAATAAAAGTTAGAGATAGTGAAGAGACCAAGAAAATAATAATACTAACAAAACCAAGAGCTACTTCTTTAAAAAAGACTACTGGCCACACACAAAAAAGGGAGAAAGCACACAAATAACTAAAACTAGATATGAAAAGGAGATATTATTACCGGTTTTACATAAATAAAAAGAATGGTATGAAAATATTATTAGGCTGGGCAAGGTGGTGCATGCCTTTAACTGCAGCCTATGGAGTGAGGCAGAGACTGGGAATCACTTGAGTCAGGTGGTTTGAGACCTAGTCCCAAAAAATAGCTGGGTGTGGTGACGCACGCCTGTAATCCCAGCTACCTGGAAAGCTGAGGCTGGGGAATCGCTTGAGTCCGTGGTACCCTGGGCAACAGTGAGCCTGCCGTTCCCCAGGCAAAATCAGATAAACTTGATAAAATGGACAAATTCCTAGAAACTCACAACCTACTGTAAGAATCATGAACAAATAATGAATCTGAATAGACTTGTAACTAGTAAGGGAACTGAGTAAGTAATTTAAACCTCATCAACAGTCAATAACCAGATAACCCCACCGGTGAATTCTAACAAAACATTTAAAGAATTAACAATTCTTCTCAAATTTTCACAAAACTGAAGAGGAAGGAATACTTCCTCACTCATTCTATGAAGTCAACATTTCCCTGATACTAAAGTCAAACAAAGACACTAAGAAAATTACAGACTAGTGTTCCTTATAAATATTGATGCAAATATCCTCCACAAAATACTGTCAAACAGAACTCAACAGCTTAGTAAAGATCTTACACACCAAATACAAGTGGATTGTATTCCTTCAGTGCAAAGATGGAACTTCAGCATCACATTAACAAAATGAGAAAACAAAATCCACTCATCTCAAATGATGGAAAAAGCATTTGACGAAAGTCAACATACTTTCATAATAGAAAAGATAGAAGAAAACTACCTCAACACAATAAAGACCATATATGAAAGGCCCATAGCTAAAATCATGCCCAACCATGAAAGACTAGCTCAGGAACAAAATAAAGTGCCCTGTTTTACAGGCTCTCCTCAACGTAGTACTTGAAGTCCTACCCACAGCAATTAGGTAAGAAAAAGAGGAGGGGTTATAATGCAGATTGGAAAGGAAGAGGCAAAATGATCAAATTATCTGTTTGTTCATAACATCATTTTATCTTTAAACGATTGCACACCAAAAATCTGTTAGAACAAACACTTCAACTAAGTTGAAGGATGTAAAATTAATTGCAAAAATCAGTTGCATTTATGTATATTAATAATGAATATTGTGAAAGGAAGTTAAAATGTTATCATTTATGACAACATCAAAAAGAATGAACTATTTCAGGATAAACTTAACCAAGTAGGTGAAAATCTTGGGCACCAGAAACTGTAAAATGTTGCTGAAATCATTCACCAATAAATGGAAAGATCTCTTGTGTTCATAAATTACAAGACTTGACATTCTTATGATGTCAATACTACTCAAAGTTATTTATAGGTTCCATGCAAATACTATTAAAATTCCCAAGATATTTTTTGCAGTAATAGAAAAACCCATTCAAAAATTCATATGAAATTTCAAGGAACCCCAAATAACCCAAAAAGTCTTGAAAAAGGATAAAGTTGGAGGCTTCATATTTCCTGATTTCAACAGCAAATTGTGTGTGGAAATATTCAACAAACTGTACAATGGATAGTTATATGCAAAAAAATGACATTAAGACCATTTGACCTAACACCATATTCAAGAATTAATTTAAAATGGATTAAAGATCTAAATATAAGACCTAAAAATAAGTTCTTAGAAGACATAGGAAAAAGATTTGTGATTTTGGATTTGCAATGATTTTCTTGGATGTGACAGCAAAGTACAGTCAAGAGAAGGAAAAAACAGATCAATGAGACAACATCAAAGTTTGTAATTTTGCATATAAAAGGACATTATCAACTGAGAGAAAAGGCAACCCATAAAATGGAAGAAAATACTTGCCATTTGATAGGAGACTTACATGCAGACTATATAAATTCCTGTAATCCTAGAACAAAATATTTAACTGCTCAAAAATGGGCAAAGGACTTTTCTCCACTAAGGTATACAAATGGCCAATAAACACCTAAGATACTGAATCTTTCTAATGATCAGGAAAAGGCAAATGAAAACTGTAAGATAAACTTCACATCCAAAAGACTATGACAACAGGCTTCCGGGTAGGGGCACAGTGCTCACTCTCTGAGAATAACTAGGATGTAAGCCAGGGTCACAGAAACTGTATTAGACCAACAAACAAATAAACAAACAAAAAAACAGTGCAGAGACTTCACGGTGCCTATTTAGACATTTACAGAAGTGAAATAAGGTGTACGCAGAAGCAATGAAGTTTGCAGGCTACTTTCAAACATACACACGGTTTACTTTGCTTATAAACTTCTCCAATACATAAGCAATTAAGTTTGCAGGCTACTTTCAAACACACACACACACACACACACACACACCCTACACACACACCCTACACACACACACACACACACACACACACACACACACACACACACACACACACCTTCCACACAGGGTTTACTTTGCTTACAAACTTCTCCAACAATATAACAAAATCTCTCTCTCTCTCTCTCTCTCTCTCTCTCTCTCTCTCTCTCTCTCTCACTCACACACACGCATACACACACATGGTTTACTTTGCTTACAAACTTCTCCAACAATATAACAAAATGTCTCGTATCAACCCATTAATAGCCCAAATGCTCAGAATTAAGATTAGAGAGGATTTGTACCTTTTTTTTGGCTTCATTTTTTTGGTTGTATTTGCATCTTTAATACCAAATATTTACTCTCACTTCCTCTAAATCTTTTTTATAATTAGTTCAGATGAAAGTTTTAAACTCTCCATTATTTTTGCTATGAGAAAAGACCAAAAAGGATGTTTTCTTAATTACGTAAATTAAAATTGAAGTGAAGTCAGCAACAATTGCCACAATTAAATTTCTAAATTGAATTTCTAAACTAAATTTTGATGTTTATATGTGTCTATCTAATTTTACTATTTTACTCTGAGACTAACTAAAAATTGAGATACATATTTAAAGAATATTTCATTTTACCTTTTAGCTATCAAAGGTCTTCCATATAGTCCTCTGTGAAGCCTGACCAATGAAGACATCTTAACCTAGGAAAAGAAATAACATTTTTTAGGATTAGGTTAGAATAGTATTTTCATAGTACTTCTACAAGCAACAATGCTTGCTCCCAGCTAACACTCCATTCCCCATTATACCCATTTTCAAACACTCAGAACAAGAAGACCAGTTAACCACAACCCAGAGACAGCCTTACAATTTGATTTCTCTGCCAAAGAAAAAGTTTAAGTCAATAAAACATCTACGGGAGAGCCAGGGAGTATTGGCAGAAGATACCACATTCTGGAGAAACGGAAGGACGGAAGTAGAGACTAAAACTCACAGTGGAAATGAATGAAACATGAATTTTTTTTCAGTTCCACTTTTGTGTCCTCTCCCCATGTGCTATTTGATAAAGGCAAGGCAAAACCAAACACACTGTCCAAGCCAGCTTTGGGGCCACTGGCTTTGGTACCAGTGCACAAACAAATTCACCGTCTACCTCCCAGAAGATACTGAGGCCTCTAAGAGCAAAGGTAAAAACAAGCATTAAACTAAGCAGAAAAAAAAAAACCAGGCGCAATGGCACACGCCTATAATCCAAGCACTGGGAGGCAAGAGGACAGGGATCGCTTGAGTTCATGGGTCGAGACTACCCCAGGCAACAAAGTGAAACCTGTTTCTTCAAAAAGCAGCCAGGCGCAGTGATGAGTGCCTGTAAGTCCAGCTAACTAAGAATCTGAGGCTGAGGTTGGGGATCGCTTGAGCCTATGGGATTGGGACTACACCAGGCGACATAGCAAGACCTAGTCTCAAAAACACAAATGAATAAACTAAGCAGAAAAAAGAAGCATCAAGCTAAGGAACCTTTCTATTTTAATTTCACCCTTCTATTTTTTTTTTTTTTTTTTTTGAGACTAGGTCTTGCTATTTTTGCCCATGGAACCAAGCACAGGTTCACGTTGCCCATGGTACCACAGACTCAAGCAATCCCCAGCCTCAGCTTCCCAGGTAGCTGGGATTACAGGCACGCACCACCACGCCCAGCTATTTTTTTGCAACTAGGTCTCACTACGGGCCCCAGGCGGGACTCGAACTGCGATCCCTAGCCCCGGTCGCTTCGTAGGCTTAAGCTTACAGGCACGAGCCACCGTGCCCAGCCTCGTGTGCTTCTTTTCAAAGAAATGTTTGTTTTTTTGAGACTAGGTCTCGCTATTTTTGCCTGTGAAACCGCAGGCTCTAGATGCCCGGGGTATCACAGACTCAAGCATTCCCGGCCTCAGCTTCCCAGGTAGCTGGGATTACAGACACGCGCCACCACACCCAGTCAAAGAAATGTTTATTTGCATCTTTCACCCATTTTTTAATCGGGTTGTCTTTTTAGTATCCAGAATATATAAAGACTTCTTGAAATTCAACAACAAAGTCTTTTGAGATACAAAATTTGTGGATATTTTTTCCCATTCTGTGGGTTGTCTTTTCATTTTCTTGTTGATGTCCTTTGAAGTACAAAAATAGTTAATATTGGTAAAGTACAGTTTATCTACTTTTTCTTTGGTTGGTTATGCTTTAGGTTATATCATATCTAAAAACCACTGTCTATCCAAGGTCATGAAGAGTTACACCTCTATTTTTTTTTATTCATTCTTGAGATTTTATACAGTATCAGCAAATGGTTATTGGAAAGCTTTCCCCACCTGTTGACAACCCCTCTGTTCACTCAGGCCCCTCTCCTTGCTGTTTTTTTTTAACCTATTTTGAGTCCTTTGGTCTCTTCATTTCTGGTAATGTCCTTTTCTTGGGTAAGGGACTATGATCCTAGAATCTAACAACCCACGTTGGTAAATGTTCAGTCTTATCTCTGCAGTTCGTTCTCATTTAGAATCTACTAGTGTCTTCCCATTGCTGACTATCTTCAGTCAATTCCATTCATTATAGAAGATACTCGCGAAAGGCATCTGCTGAAAGCCTTTGCAGGTCGTTTCCTCTCCTTCAGATTGTAGCTTTATGTGGGGCTGAGGCCCCACCTCTGCGACCTTCCTCTCCCATGGAATGCTCCCATCCCCTCGTTGTGGGACCTTAGGTGTAACTCTGTGACAGGTGATGTCAGTGATCGTTTCTCCCATCCTTTATACGTTGTCTTTATCACCGTTTCTTCGGCTCGTATGTGTGCGCAGGATTTTGATCTGGTCCCTCACCAATTCTGTATGCCCTATGGATTATTAGTTCTCTTCTCATTCCCTCTGAGAACTAAGTGGGGTGAGACATCTCTATTTTTAACTTAAATTTTGCTCTGAGACTTAAATGAGGGCAAAGTTTCTTGCTGAGTACAGCACCCACTTTTTAACTGGCTCCTCACTCCATCTACTGGCAGTTCCAAAGAACTCTGGAGTCAGCCTTGGTCCAGGCAGGGGGTAGGGTGGGGAGGGTGTCTTTGCACATACCATTAGGAATACCTACCCCACTTAGCAGCCTCTGTTCACATTCTTACTTTTCCTTCAACTTGGTTAAATTCCATTTCCTCAGAGAAGAAGGTCAGGACCTCCTTGACAAGTGAGGGCAGTTCCTCCCCTCTTCCTGGTATACTTCCCTTATTGTAACTTTGTATTTGTTTATGTGATTATTTAATTAACATTGTCTCTTTCATGGACCTAGTGCTACACTGAGAAAGAGGCCTATTTCTTATTATTTTCACATAGCTTTATCAAACAGTTGTCAGTTGAGCAAATAAGTAAAATACAAAATATAGTTCAAGGATGTAGAACAAAGTGATATATTTTAGAGAGAGCGAGGAGGTACACAAAGGTGAGTGCAAAAAATCAGAGTACGGTTCCTAGAAAAGACAATTACACTGGAGTTGAATCTTAAATAGCAGTCTTGAAATTGGGTACAAGAACCTCAGGCTAGAAAGACTTTCTCAAAGGCTTATGAGCATCAGTAACTTTGAAATCAATCAATTTCAGACATTTCGCTTCCTTATGCACTCTTTCCCAAAGAGATTTGACCCAACAGGCTGAGAAAAGCCCAGTGATATACTTCCCCTCAAGTCCTCCCAGCAGCACTATCCACCCCACAAAAACAAAGGAGAACAAAAAGTCAAGCCCTCACCACCCAGAATCTTACCCCAGGGCATATCCTTGTGTAAAACTTTCAGAATAGATTAAGGAAAGAGGAAAAGGAAGAACAAAGCAAAGGATTTCAACAACAGATAGGGAGGGGAGCTAAGTCATAGCCATCCAATTCCCAGCATGGCTACATTGTCCATTTTTGTCCATCACAAATGGACACTAAGAAATTTGTTTAAAAAGTTGTCAACTGAAACACAAAACAACAGAAAATGTGTTGCAGACCTACATGAAAGAGCCTGAAGTATAAAACTCTGAAGAGAAAATCTAGAAGCAGCCGGGTGTGGTGGTGTGCACCTGTAATCCAAGTGCTGGGAGGCACGAGGCCCAGGTTGCTTGAGTTCATGGGATCAGGACTACCCCCAGGCAACATAGCAAGACCAAAGCAGCTGGGTGAGGTAGTGGCCTGGTGCGGTAGTAATCCCAGCTACCTGGAAGGCTGGGGATCGCTTGATCAGGACTACTCCAGACAACATAGTGAGTCCTAGTCTAAAGATTGTGATCTGTTTAGACACCTATTTGGCATCATAAAAATGTTCTAAAATCAGTTTTGATAAAGGTACATGTAAATTTACTAAAAATGATTAAATTTGAGTGAATTGCACAACTGGCAGACTATACCACAATAACCCATTTTTTAAAAATGAAATCAGGCTTGGGCACTGAGGCCCAAGTTAGCCAGCTAGTTGCTTTACCAATTTCAACAAAATGAGATAAATCTGCAACTTCTACATTTTTGCTCAAGATAGAATTAAAACATGTATATAATAAACACAGGATAGAATGATTATGCTACCCTTTGTAATGCTTTATAAGTATAAGGAAAAGTACTTTAATCAACTTAAACATGTAGGCAGGAAATGCGTTTCTCCATCATGAACAGGGTCACCACCCGCCAGACCTTAACACTGAGCTGCCAAACAAGACCCAACCCTTTCAAATGCCTCCTTCTAACAGAGGCCTGAGCCACCCTGATTGACTACCCTTTTACCCTCCGCCAAGCCAAGGCTGGTGTCAGACTCCCCCACTCAGGTACAGAAGGATACAGCGAGCAAAGAGAAGAAGAGCACTGCCCTCCTGAGGAAAATGGCATCATCAAACATTAAGCAGTCAAAAGAGTAAATCACAAAAGCAAAATCACAACTGTGTGATAATGCACAGGGAAGCAGAGGCAGGAATGGTGTAACAGGAGGGAATCTCTGCTCAAAACCTTTATGCATTTAAGCTCATTTAACCATCAAAAGATCCTACCAGATAAGTTCTGTTATCACCTCCATTTTGGATTTGAGGAAAAGGAAACACAAGAGGTAAACCAATTCACCCAGGGTCATACAGCTTATACGCAGTCCACCAAGAGTCACAGGTATGCCCGACTCTATAAGCTTGGGCGGTCATCAAACTCGCTGTCCCAAGAAACCCTGGAGAAAGGAATGAACTGAGAGACAGCACAGTTCAGCCTCCCGAGAAGACTGCGGCACACAGAGACCCACGTGGGGAGGACAAGTCAAAGTGAGAAAGCAAGGAGACAAGCTAAAAAGCTGCAGAGCGAAAGAGGCCGCGAGTGGTTGCTGGACCTACTGGCGTTCACTTTGGGGCACCAGGTCCAGCCCATCTGCCCCCTTTCCAGGTGGGGAAACTGATACCTCAAGCAGACATAATACCAAGGCCTGGAGGCTCCACCTCGGCCTCAAAAATCTCCCTATCTCTGACGTTCCTAAGCACACTGAGGGTATGGAGAGGCCAGTCTGGCCTGTTAGCCCTTGGGGGTGTGATGGTAGGGGAATACCTACTTGGTGAGGTGTGACGTCACGATTCCCTTGGGCAGCGTCCACCTCTGGTTTCCCACTAAGCTTTCTGCTCCCAACTTGCCCCGCCCAGAGGCGCCGCCCCGCAGCAACCAGGGCCACAGCGGCCCCTGCCGGCAGGGAGGTGAGACACCACAAAACCTGCAAGCCACCTGCCTTGCCCTTTCCCTTTCCCAGTCACTCCTTACTCTTCCCTTGCTCCTTGCTTTTCTTTTGTATTTCATTTTTCATTCATTCATTTATTCTTTCATTCACTATATAACTGTGTGCCAGAAACCATTCACAACTATTAGGGGATACAGCAGAGGAGACAAAATATCTGTGTCCATCAGCATTCTTTCTAATAGAGGAAGACCACCTCAAGGCAATGGCTCTTGAACTATTCTTTCCTACCACCAATCACACAGTTGCAATACGTTTTACATATTTATCCAGTACCTACTGACTGAAACTCAAATTTCACAGAATGTAGACTGATAGCCTGTGAACCAGCATGTGAACATCTTAGCAATCTCAGTATCTCAAAGTGGGAGGGGAGGATATTTCTAGGGTTGGGAAACGGGCACAGGTAGTTCAAAAATTATCTTTCAGACAGGAATTGATCAGGGTTGGGCAAATTTCACTACATAATGTTTTGGATTTGTAACACAGCAAACCAACTAAAGCATGTTTCAATAAATAAAATTGCTGTTGACCAGTCCCAAAAGGAGAGGTTCATCCTGCAAACAGTCCCCATAAACAGCTTTGGAGAATTCCTGGAAGCAAATAGTTAAGTATCTGTTGGCTTACAGCCATATATTACTAAGCACATTATTTTTGCTATATTTGACATAGCAATGATTCAAGGAAAGGGGACATGACCCCGCACACCTTTTGATATAAGGCATATTAAAGAATATGTTACCATCTTAAATCTTTCACACTGGGGTTATTTTGAAAATAAGAACCTCTTTCTTCTAAGGTTGGGTAGTTGGGGCCGGTTTGTGTATATGGGGGGTTGGGAGGGGACTCACACTTCAAGGGACTAAATATAAGAAATAAATAATTGGAGAACTAGATAACAGGAGAGTCAGTATCATAAAGATGTCAACTCTCCTCAAAATGATTGCTCAAACCTGGGTATGGTGGCGTGCACCTTTAATCCCAGCCTTGACTAGGAATCGCTTGAGTCCACAGGTTCGGGACTACCCCGGGTAACATGGCAAGACCTGGTCTCAAAAAAAAAAAAAAAAAAAAAATTGCTCAACTGAGTTACTAAAGTGCCCAACAGCTGATAATACTCCAGATACTCCTTCAGTGGAGTAGTTGTTTTGGACAGGGGTAAACACATAAGCAAAGGAGATTGAAGAGAAAGCAGAAATGAACCCACACATTAATTTAAGGTTGACATGATAGCTTTACCTGGGCAGAGAGTGGAGAAAGGACAGGCTATTTGGTGACTAGTACTGGGACAACTGGTAACCCCTATGGAAATGAAATGAAAGAAACTACAAAATATCTGGTGGCAACTGATTCAAATTTTTAAAAATTTGTTGAGGAGATTCTCCTTATGGCCTCTGAAGAGAGAAAACAAATTTAAGCAAGATCTAAATAGTACCAACTCTAAAATGATTTATTTTTTTTAGACTAGGTCTCGCTATTTGTGCCTGTGGAACTGTAGGGTCACATTGCCCATAGTACCACGAACTCAAACAATCTCTGGCCTCAGCTTCCCAGGTAGCTAGGATTACAGGCGTGTGCCACCATGCCCAGCTATATTTTTTGGGGGGGACTAGGTCTCACCGGGCAGGACTCGAACAACGATCCCCAGACCCAGCCACGACTCCATAAACTGTCACAGGCATGTGCCACCATGCCTGGCTTCTAAAAGAATTTATTGATAAATTTGAATTAATTAAAATTAATAGCTGGGGATGATACAACCTGTAATCCCAGCTACCTGGGAGGTGGAGGCTAGGAATCACCTGAGTCTATGGGTTTGACCCTGGACAACACAGCAAGACCTAGTCTCTAAAACAATAAATAGACTGGGCACGGCAGCGCGTGCCTTCAATCACAGCCTACGGAGTGAGGCCGGGACTAGGAATTGCTCGAGTCCACAGGTTTGAGACTCGCCAGGGCAACATGGCAAGTTCCAAAAAATAGCCAGGTGCATGCCTGTAATCCCAGCTACTTGGGAAGCTGAGGTTGGGAATTGCTTGAGTCCATGCATGGTACCCTGAGCAACATGAGCCTGCGGTTCCCCAGGCAAAATAGCAAGACCTAGTCTCAAAATAATATAAACATATAAACAAAAAAAAAATTAATAATTTCTGTTCATTCTCTTTTGCAGATATAGGAAGTAAAAAGAAAAGATACTGAGACAATACCAAAAAAAAAAAAAACAATTACCAAAGATTAGCATCTTAATATGTAAAGAACTTTAACAACTCACTAAGAGGAAAACAAAATATCCAAGAGTAAAATGGGGGGGGGGAAATGTGCATATGCATAACACTTAAGTTGAACATCACAAGAAATATTTTATACCCACCAAACTGGCAGAAATTAGTCTCACACCACCAAGTAAAAATGTGGCACAAATGTCAATTCTAACAGTGTGCAGGAAAGGGTCAATTATTTGAACTGCTTTGGAAAGCAATATGGTTTATCTGATAAAGTTTTCTATGTTCACTCCCCCATCACTTGACAATACCACATCTGTATGCATCCAAATGAGACTACAGTATTTCCACACTACTGATTGGCTGGTCTTGAAATTTTTGTGAATATGCATCATCATTTTTTTTTTTTTGCAGTGATAAAGAATAACATAAAGAAAGCAAGATATGCACAAAATCATCACATACATATGTCATGTATATGTACATATGTCATGTATATATATATATTTATGTACATGTATATGTACATAAAACACATTTCTTACCAAGAACAAAAAGGAGAGGAGGGGGTCATAATTGAAATTAGCACCAGAGGAAAATCCTGTACAAGTACACCAGGAGGTATGTACAGGCATTGCTCAAAATAGTAATAAAAAAGAAACAGAAGAAAAAATAATCATGTAAATGTCTATCAACAATAGAGTGTGTAAATAAATCACAAAGTTTACAACGGGTTACTAAGTAGTGGTAAAAATGACTATGCGATGGTTACACACCTCCACACAGATGAAACTGCCAAAGCAATTCTCAGGGATGATGCTATTTCTGTGAAGAAATACCAAGAAGCAAAATCAAATAAAGAATTGCTTAGGAATACATGGATGTGGTAAAACTACAAAAGAAACCAAGGGGATGATATTAAAAGAATTAATTTTACAAAGAACTAATTCCCAGTAGTGTTGAGCACATTTGGGGATCAAAGGATTTGCTACAGTTGCATTTCCTAGGCAGGAGGTGGGCTCCCTGGTGTGGTTCTGTGGTCCTGCAGCCGGCACAAATTCCACATTTGACACTGACATTATTTTTGTGCTAAAAGGTATTTTGTCATTTTAAAAGGAGTTGGGGTTGCAGTAAGGAGAATGGCCTGGGGTGGGGTACCAGGGTGGATGTGGGGGAGGGGGCCTAAGGGTGGAAACCCTGTTGGGGGGTGATGGTGGCAGTGGGCTTAAGGTGTTTTGGAGGTCATCTGCACTTACTGGTGGCCAGGAAGATGGAAAGTCAGTACCGTCAGACGAAAGGAACAGAGCCTAGAAGCCTCCCACAGGACAGCACAGTCTGAGAAGTTCAACAGGGAAAGGGGGTTCTTTGGTAGATGGTGCTACACACAACTGGCACACCAGATGGAAATGAAGGGGGACTGCTGATGTTCCTGACCAGGCTGAGGGCTCCATTGTGAAAGGCAAAATTTTAGAAGAAATCATGATAGATGGAAGATACATTTTTGAGGAATGGAAATGGGAGGAGAGATAGGGCACCAAAAAAACGCCTATATTTTTGGCATGTCAGGTTGACTGTTGGGGCATGTCCGATATCCGGACATCTGGGCCCAATCAATAGTTCCTGCCCCAAAACGTGTCAACCGAAGACCGCACCTAGATTGTTTCTGATTAAAGGTTAACTGCATTCCTCATTCCTTACCTCCCCGAAAGGCTGTTCTGGCCACGTCATCCTTCCCGCCACTCTTTCACCCTATAAAACCCTAGCCACCAGCCAGGGCGCCGCTCTCCCAACTTGGCAACTAGCCCCAATAAACTTTACTTCTAACTTTGTTCTGAGTGGGTTATTCAGCAATTCGTTCCAGTCTTATAGTAACTACATGAATATTAAAATAGTTTTAGGTCGGGCACGGTGGCTCATGCCTGTCAGCTTCAGTCTATGAAGCGGCCGGGGCTGGGGATCGCGGTTCGAGTCCTGCCTGGGGCCCGTAGCGAGACCTAGTTCCAAAAAAATAAAAATAGCTGGGAGTGGTGGCGCGCGCCTGTAATCCCAGCTACCTGGGAAGCTGAGGCTGGGGATTGCTTGAGTCTGTGGTACCCAGGGCAATGAGAGCCTGCGGTTCCACAGGCAAAAATAGCGAGACCTAGTCTCCAAAAGAAAAAAAAAAAGTTTTAGTAATAGTTTATAACAATTTATTACTCAATAAATAATAATATAAACCACTGATAATTGTTAATGATTATGTGACAATTCTGAAAGGTTGCTCACTCTCCAAAATTCCTTCCTGTTTCTACCAGTCACCTTAATCCCCATTCCCTGAGTGCCGATTCAGTCAGTATCAGAAAACCCACCTCCCCGGGTTGCCTGTTTGGCCAGAGATCGCTCATCAGGAGAAACATCACATACTTGAGCAACGTCCCCCATCCCAGCTGACCCATCCTACCAGAACCATCTCGCCAGGCCAAACCCCCACTCCTGGCCAAACCCCCATCCCGGGTCCAGGTAGAAGCACACAGCCCTACAGCCAGGCGCGCTCTCAGGCTCCTGCTTTGGGCTGTGTGAGATGCCGTCCATGCTCCTTTCCCCCAATAAAGGGCCTGTTTCCTTACTAGTCTCTGGTCTCTTCAGTTCTTCCTTCCTCTCCAACATTCTCCCTTCCGAAAACCTAACATTACTACCCACATAGCACGTTGTAGGCACTCTCCCCTTCAATCCTCACCCCAAATCTCTAAGAGTTTCTCTTTCTGTTCACACATTATGGGGGAAGAACCGAGAACCTAAATGCAGGAAGTTCAGGTAACTTACCTGGGATCGCACAGCAAGTAGGCGGCGCGGCCCCAGCCTTCCTGTGCCGAGCCCAAGCCGCAGGGAACTGTGTCCCCCGCAACAGGTGGGGGCGCCAGGGACGCACCTTCCCCACCTTCCCCACCTTCCCAGGAGGGTGCGCATGACAATGGAAGGCGAGGAAAGGAAGTGTTAAAGCAAGAACGTCCGGAAAGCTGCAGGCCCAGGGGGTCTCTCTGTGGCTCACCGTCCCCTGGATGCTCGACCTCATACACTTGATTTTTTTCGTTTTGGAATAAAGCTATTCAATATCCATCTTGTGACCTCAGTGTGATTTTTATGATGGTGAAATATGCATAATATAATTTGGACCCTTATCGCCATTTTTAAGTGCACGTGGCTAGCAGCCAGCAAGCTTCATTCCCGCTGAGCATGTTTTGAGTTTCTGCAATTGGCCAGGCACTGTTCTAGGCAATAAGGAAAGCAAAGCAGAACTTCACCTGAGTGCAGTGTGCACTCCAATTGGAAAGGAAAAATAAGCATGGAGCAAATAAATAAGCATTACTGCATTCCCCGAAGCTAATGAGACCGGCTATGAGAGACAGAGAGCCGAATTCCCCAGGGAGACAGAGCCAGCAAGGCTGGATGTGCTAAAAAGAAACCATCAAACTTCCTGGAACTCCAGGAGGACTATGAATACTGATGGCAGATCCATTAGAAGGTGGAAAAACTTCAAAAGCCTCTATCAGACTGAAAGCACCAGGAATTTCCCCCTTTGGAATCTGAAGAGGTGAGGGATATTAACATGAGACAAAGGAAGTTTCTGCCAAAACTCCAGAGCCCCAACACGTGGGGTAACTGTTCCCGGGCAAAGTGGCACATCAAGAGCTCCGCCCATCTGCGACTCTGCCCAATCGTAATTAAGGGCGGGGGAAGCTCATTAATAATCATAAGATGTTTTAAAAGCTTGTAAGCTACGTTACCTGGTGGGTAGTTTATCCCTACCCCTTCTGTAGTCTATCCAAATCATGTTGTCCTCCTGTTCTAGCTCCTTTATTTCTGATCTTTTAATCCCCCTTTTCTTAAACTTGCCTCTCTCACCCCCTTGGCCATGTGTGTCTTTGGAGCATTTTCTACACCTTCAAGTGACAAGGAAAATTGGCAGGTAATTCTGCCTTGATCTGCACCAGTTTCTGGTTTCACAGGCTAAGAAGAGTGACTAGGACATGTCAGTTGCTGTGAAGCTCTTACTAGGTTCTGTCAGTGATATCAGGGCTGGCAAAGTGCTCACTGTACCCCACTGCAGTATTTGGGATACTGCACCGTCCCTATTTTAAAGGACAGAAAAGTGAGTCACAGTTTGAAAGTCCACAGTGAGTCAGCTGGGAGGGAGAGGGGGGCAGCTGGTGACAGTAAAAGAGCTGCTTAAGATCAAGCAATCCAAGGTCTCTGAAGAGGGGGCACTGAGTTGAACCCTAACATACAGGAGTTAGCTGGGGAAGAGCTGAACCACAAGTGTAAGGATCCAGAGACCTGGAGAGGGCTTTCAAGGAATAACATGGGGCTAGAGCAAGTAAGCCCAAGAGCAGAAGGGGCTAGGGGAGGGTAATCCTGGGGGATCTGTGAGAGTCAGAGCAGACCCAGCCTAGTTTTTGGTAAACACAGGTCCTGGTTTGTGCCCGGACAAGTTGATCACCAAGTCAGATATTGTGCACAGGCAAACGCTGAGTAGGTCTTAACAAAAGGAAGGACAGGACCCCTTTGCTACAGAAGGAAACAGAACAGAGGAAGGAAAACACTTCAGAGTTCACTTCCTGAACTCTTCCAGGCAAAGGCAGCTTGGCTTGGGTGATGGTGGAGGAGAAAGGGACTAGATTTGAGACACATTTTGGAAGTAAGGTACATACAGACCTTAATAGATGGGGTCAGGAGTGTGGCGGCAAGGAGAGGCATCAAGGCTAAAGGTCAACACCCCCATACTGACTGGGCAACTGTTACTTACACCACCCTGCAAAGATGGACACACAGTGTATTAGGGGGTAGGGGGGAGGAGCAACATCAGTGCATGTCCTCAAAAAGGACACATGCAACCCTTAGGTCCCCCAGACTGAGACAGGGATTAAGGGGTGGTCTGGAGAACCAGGACACACAGTTCCCAGCTCTGGGACCTTGGTTCTTCCCTTCCCAGTCTCTGGAAATACCCTTAAACTCACTTTACAAGAGAAAAGCCCAGCTCCCACCACCCGGAATTACAAAGGGGCATTGTCTTGGAGCACAGGAAATGGGTCCATTGTAGGAACAGTCTCCACTTCCTATTTGAAATGAGGACACCTTTGAAACCTCCTTAAACCAATAGTTAGAACCAGTCTAGCTCTTGCTTTCCAATCTTTGTAGATTTCTGTTAAGAGTGAAGCCCTGTTTCTGATACAAGCACGGCTGAGAATCTGCACTGGAAAAGGAGGTAAGGCTGGGACAAAGATGGCGTGTGATGGGACAGATCAGTATAACGGTGGGGACCGACTTTGCCTTTATGCCGAAAAATGCCTACAAAGTGAAAGAGCTACATCAGCTCCTCCTGCTTCTGATGAAAAGGGATTTAATGTCTAGGATTAAATAGATCTTAAACCTAGTAGTGAAGTGTCTAAACTAGCAACGTTATAATTTCCCTTCATTGTTTCTGGGTGTTAAGCAATGTGTCTATAAGCAGACAACCAGAAAACACCAGTTCTCATTTGATAAATCTTAGTCACACTTTTCTGATGTTTTCCAGATGCTCAGTAGGTGAGGGCCTAAGCCCAGGGTAAGAAACCCTTCAGCCAAGCCGGGCATGGTGACGCATGCCTGTAAGCGGCAGCCTATGGGGTGTGGCTGGGACTGGGGATCCCAGTTTGAGTCCCTCGGGGGCAACACAGCGAGACCTAGTCCCAAAAAAATAGCTGGGCATGGTGGTGCGCGCCTGTAATCCCAGCTACCTGGGAAGCTGAGACTGGGGATTGCTTGAGTCCGTGGTACCCCGGGCAATGAGAGCCTGTGGTTCCCTGGGCAAAAATAGCGAGACCTAGTGTCAAAAAAATAAAAATAAAAACCCTTCAGCCAGAAAGAAGCACTGAGGCGGGTATAAAGCCTGTGAAAGAGCAGTAAAATATGTTCTACACAAAGTCTATTGCATGACAGCTAAGAATTTTAAGTCCTGGTAGCACATGTAACACAAAGTTACCATCTTACACAATGTAAAGTGAACAGAACTTGTGGTTCTACCATCACCACCTTCTTTAACAGTCAACAGTGTCCTGTGACCTCCACAGAAGGGAAGGTCCAGGTTCCTCCCAAGGAGGGGGGGAGGGAGTGTGGCACCAGGAAAAGCTAGAAATGACTAGGGGAGGACTTAGGAAGAAGGCAGGGAAAAGAGGACAGGGGAAAATATGAGGAGGAAGAATAGGAAGAAGAGAGACAGGTGAGGCAGCTTCAACTGCTTCTGGGTCTTGGACTTGTACAGTGACTTGGGGGCATGGAAAGAGGTGCTTGGAAGAGACAGAGACAGGGTGAGATGTCTGTGGGGAGGCTGACAAAGGCGGCCTTTATCTCGACTTAGTTTGATTTTGTTCCTTTTTCTTCCAGACTTGCCTGACCCCTTCTGCCTTTTCCTGTGGGTCCCATGAAAAGGTGCCTTAGACTGATGCTTTCTGGCTTCTGCTTTGGGTCAACCCTGTTTGGCTGGGCATTTACCCACGAGGGGATGAATAACTTAGGTTTCATGGGCAAACTATATTCTCTTGTACTGTACACTAATTCTCTACTGTGCACTAATTCTATTAAAAGTTCTTTTCTGTCGAAGGCCTTACACGCTAGAAGCATGCTTAGACTCTATGCAGCAGATGGAAGAACCCATTTAGAGTAGGCAGGTTTGGGGACCCTGGGGTACCTTTCATTCTGCCTGCTAACCAGATGACTCTTGGGTTGATATTGGTCAATGGGAACAAACTTCCAGTTACAAGATGAGTTAAGTTCTGGCATCGACTATAGTATGGTGAATATAGTTAATAAAACTGATTGTACAGTTTACACTTTCTGAAAGAGTCAAACTTAAGTGTTCTTTCTCACACATCCACAAAAGGCAACTGTATGAGGTGGTAATAATGTCGTTTTGCTTGAATGTGGAAATCACAAACTACAAACTGTATCAAACAAAGTGTATCAAACTACCCATCAAGAATATTGGGGGGGGTGGCGGGCATGGAGGTGCATGTCTATAAATGGCAGCCTAGGAAGCTGCGGCCGGGGCCTGGGATTATGGTTCAAGTTCCACCGGGGGGCATGTAGCAAGACCTAGTTCCAAAAAGATATAGCTGGGCGTGGTGGTGCATGCTTGTAATCCCTGCTACCTGGGAAGCTGAGGCTGGGGATTGCTTGAGTCTGTGGTACCCCGGGCAATGTGAGCCTGCGGTTCCATGGGCAAAAATAGTGAGACCTAGTCTCAAAAAAATAAAAAAACAATATTGAAGGGGGCCCACACGCCTGGTTCAGCCATGCTGCCGGACTCTGAGCCCCTGGCTGCCCAGCCTGGCCATGATCCTTTTAGAGTTCAGGGAGCACAAAGTAGGGGGGCCCCACTGCATGCCAGGGGAGCGGCTGGGGGCACCTCCGAGCAACCATACCATGAGGTGGCTAGGGAAGGTGGGGGGAGAGGGAGGGTAACCCTGTCCAAACGCCCTGTCCAGCCATGTTGCTAGACCCTGAGCCTTCCACACACGTGGGCTGGGGGTGGGGGGGGTGGTCAAGGGGGAGTGACAGAGGGTTGTAGGTGGTAGGACTCATTCCCTCTGGTCTCCAAATCCAGTCACCATCACCAGAAGCAACGAAACCAGTGACTCAATAGCAGTTGCACACAAATACAGAGGTGAAAAACAAATAAGTATTCCAGAACAATAAACATGTCAGATCCATGGGACACAGGACTATAAGACTGACTATAGAGATGAACTACCTCAGAAATACAACCACTGAGATCTACAACCATGGGAACGGGGAATTTCCCATTCACAGATGCTTCAGCATGATCAAAGGACCCTCCCACTTTAGGGGGTGAGGAAAGCCCAGAGTGGCCACACTACGAAATGGACCAACCATCTGCCAGGGCCTATCTCGATCAAAAAAAACAGGTGCACAAACTTTGGCGGGGAGAAACGCTCCCAAAGCCAGCAACAAGAACTATAAAACAAAGAAGAAGCAAAATATGACAGAAGATGGGCAGGAGCAGCCGACCAGAAAGAAGGAGGAGGCTCTAAAAGAACACAATCATGTGTGAACTGGGGGCCAGCAGCAAAAAGACACTTGAAAAACTAAGCACAGGCTACTGTGTCCCAGGAAACTATGTCCGCACTGGACAAAAGGACATTGCTACAGGAAAGAAAAGGAAGAACCCAAGGGACTAAAAATTAAACAATAAAAAGCAGTGAAAGAAGAGATGGAGAGACCAGGGACGTGAGATGGGGGAGGGGGAAGGAATACCGAAAGGCAAATTAAACAAAAGTTACTCAATAAAAATGTATATTATTTAAAAAAAAAAAAATTGAGAGGGGGAAAGAATAGAATTTAAATTCCTTTTTTTTAAGACTAGGTCTCACTATGTTTCCCCTGGAGAGTCTTGAACCCGCAGACTCAAGCAATTCCTAGTCCTGGCCTTGTTCTATAGGTTGTGATTAAAGGCACATCCCACTGTGCCCGGCCCTAAACTTAATTTCTGCAGGAAAAAAAAAAAAAAGAAAGTTGCTGGGAATTTATACGGTATTGCATTAATGCTGTAGAATATTTTAGGTTATATTGTCATTTTGACATCTTCCAATCCTCAAACATGTGGTATCTTTCCACTTATTTAGTTCTTCATTGTTTTCTTTCAAAAATGCTTTGTAGTTTTCAGAGTATAAGCTTTGCTCTTTTATTCAAATTATCTTTTTTGATACCCTAAATGGAACTTTTTACTAATTTTATTTTTTGATTATTCATTGATAGTGTAGAGAAATACAATTGACTTTTGCATAGTGTATAAAATATCTTGCATACTCTGCCCTGCAACCTTCCTGAGTCCATTGCTAGTTCCATCACTTATTGTGGAGTCCTTAGGATTTTCTATATGTGAGATCATCTACAAATAGTTTTATTTCTTTCTTTCAACCAGGAAACCTTTGATCTCATTTTATTGCCTAATTTCCTCACTAAAACCTCCAATAACAAAGAGACTGGAAATAGTGGACATACTTATAAGCTTCTAGATTTTAGGAGGAAAGTTTATAAATATCACAACTATCACAAGTGTTGCTGCAACTCTTACAGATATCCTTTATCATGCTGAGGACATATCCTTCTATTGCTCATTTATTGTGTTTTTATCATGAATGGTGCTGAAGTCTCATACTTTTCCTGCAGAGGTTGAGATTATCATGTGGGATTTTCCCCCATTTTTAAAACTGAGATATAATTCATATACCATAAAAATTGCTCTTCAGCACAGTGGCTCATGCCTGTAAGCTTCAGTCTATGAAGCGGCTGGAGCTAAGGATCGTGGTTTGAGCCCCGCCTGGGGCGCTTAGTGAGACCTAGTTCCAAAAAAATAGTTGGGTGTGGTGGTGTGCGCCTGTAATCCCAGCTACCTGGGAAGCTGAGACTGGGGATTGCTTGAGTCTGTGGTACCCTGGGCAACGAGAGCCTGCGGTTCCACCGGCAAAAATAGCGAAATCTAGTCTCAAAAAAAAAAAATTGCTCTTCAAAGTATAAAATTCAGTGGCTTTTAGAATTTTTTACGAGTTCTGCAACTATCATCACTATCTTATTCTAAAAAATTTAACATGCCCCCAAAGAACCATTAACAGTTATTCCACCTTCTTTCCTTTCCTACACTCCTGGCAATCATTATTCTACATACTATTCATGGATGTGCCTGCTCTGGATATTTTAAATAAATGGAACCTGACAATATATTGTCTTTTTTGTTTGATTGCTTCCGTTTCACAACGTTTTCTAGGTTCTTCCATTTTATAACATGATCAGTACTTCATTCCTTTTTATTGCTGAATAATATTCCTTTGGTTAGAAACAACATATAGCATTTATCGTTAATTATTAGCCTAGTAGATATGGTGTTTCCTCTCTGGTTTTAGGAATAGTGTTGCTCTGCATATTTGTAAACAAGGTTTTTTGTAAATGTGCTTTCAATTGTCTTGGATATATAAGTGCCTTGGAAGTATAAGTAACATCTATGGGGAGTAGAACTGCTGACTCATAGGAATTGTATGTTTAACTTTTTGAGGAACTGCCAGATTGTTTTCCAAAGTGGCCACACACTTTACATTCCTACCAGCAGTGCAGAAGTACTCCACATCCTTATATCTTTGTCAAATCAGGTGAGTTTTGTCCTGTGTTCTGTTGACATAACATTTATTCACTTTCTAACACTAAATTAATTTTGCATTCCTGGGATAAAAATCACACCTTGCCATGGTATGTAATTCATTTTATTACTGCTAGATTCAATTTGCTGATACTTTTTGAGGATCTCTGTGTCTGTGTTCTCACACATCAATACCTATTTTTGAGAAGATGATTGTAGGTATTGAATTGACGTGATATTCAAATTCCACTGAATATATTTAAAAGAACAGTTTTACTTCCAGATGTCACTATACTATACCAGAAATTACATCTTTTGTTAGTATTCAAGCCGATAAAAATATCAGATATCAGCCGGGTATGGTGGCGCATGCCTGTAAGCAGCATCTTAGGAAGCTGTGGCCGGGGCCAGGGATCGTGGTTTGAGTGCCGCCAGGGGCACATAGCGAGACCTAGTTGCAAAAAATATATAGCTGGATGTGGTGGCGTGCACCTGCAATCCCAGCTACCTGAGAAGCTGAGGCTGAGGAGTGCTTGGGTCTGTGGTACCCTGGGCAACGTGAGCCTGTGGTTCCATGAGCAAAAATAGTGAGACCTAGTCTCAAAAAAAAAATAGAGTCAACAGGAGTTGTCATCGAACCTGATGCACCAGGTGGGAAAAGACAGAAAGACTGACACAAAGACAAACGCATGGACAAAGAGAGATGAGAGAGGAACAAAGATGACTCCAGCTCACATTTTGGGACTAAACTCATCTCTGAAATGGAGTTGGTAACATCCTTTTGCTCACAGAGCTATTGATGGGTTCAAAGGAGATATTCTGCCCTTAAACTAAAAGGTACAAGCCAGGCCTCTTTGTAAAATATGGAATTTAGCTATTTCATTAGATATCTCTCCGTAACTGGTCATCATCTGATGATGATATAAATAATATTTTAAGGGCCTCTGCAGTTTTATCTTTTAGTTTTGCACTAAAATCTACCTTGTCAGTGGGCAGGTTGAGAATTTTGTCTTCTCAGCTCATATTCCATTGCCTGGAGCATGTGTTCCTTAAATACTTGTTGACTAACTTCTCTTTGCCAAATCCTATTGATATCATGTTTCTATAAATCGTCCCCTTTGGTCTCCCCATTAATTCACCCTGACTGTGAGTCAGTATTTTCCTCTCCTCCTTACTGCCTAGTGACCCATACATTTACAGGTCAATGACAGGCCAATATGTGCACCCTTTCAACAGCAGTTTCAACATCTATTTCAGCATGGTTTAAAATGAAAGGTGGAGCCAGGAAACCCCAGGAGGTAATCCTTAGTTTTCTTACTGTTGTCCCAAGTTCTTGCTAGAAATTTGCACATCCCATCAGACTAACAAAAGTACCTCAATTAACAGAACTGTCTCCTTGGAAAGCAAGTGAGCAAAGCTCACACTTAGCAGAAGGCTTTACAGCTTTACGAAGTCCTATTCATCCACTCACTTCTCACCCACCCCAGGATCTAGACCTCAATAGCCATTGTTTAAGCACTGCTGGGGACCAAGGAGGAAAAGGGATATATATATATATATATATATATATATATATATATATATATATATATGACTGGTATGAAGAAAGAGTTTGACTTAGGGGTTCAACGCAGGCTACGACAATAATTACAAGAACAAGGAAAAGTCATTTTTTACTTTCCTTAGTTGTCAAATATATCTATGAATGCCTACCTTGGCGGCTTTCAAACTTTCTTTTTGCTACAACCCTTGGTAAGGTATATACTCTATATGGTGATCAGAAAGCAAGGCATGCACATACAGCTAAAATAAAAGATCATGGAACAATACTTATTTCCAGTGATATTGATATTTTAACTTATTTTAATGCATTAAAAAAAGTCATTACTCATTAATTGGATTTTCAGAAACTCTCAGAAGTTCTGACCCACAGTATTAAAAGTATCACCTTGGAGAGCTAAATGGGAAAAAATATATAAGGGGTTTGATCCAAAGGAAGCCTCCCTAAATGGAAACCTTTAAAACTGCTAAGGAATCAACAAGGTGAAGTAATGGGGAAGGGGTGTCAATTCAACTGTAAAGTGAGGAAGAGGGAAATTGATGGATGAATAAAATACTAGTATCAAAAATTTTCCAATGCTGCTTGGAAGTTTCTTAGTTTTCATCGTTAAGTAGTTAGCTTCGCATTCATTCGTCCTGGGGTTCTCAATTTAAAAGCCCCCTCCCCTGCCTTAGCACCCCCTTTCTCAGCCCCTCCTTTGTCTCACAACATCCTATCACCCCGTTGATGTTTATCTGTTATCGATGCTTATTGCCTGCTGCAACCGTTCACTTTAAGTACAGGAATCTATCTCGCTGATAACCTTATCTTAGTAAACAGCACATCGTGCAATGTATAGCTCTTGAATGATGAACCACAAGGAAAAGAACAATATTTTAATCAAACGTAAATGGAGTCGATGCTTTGCCTGCTTTAGGATTTTCGAAAATTGGATATTGTGACAATAAAAGTAATCAAGGAAGAAAGGCTTACTTGGGGAGTCGGGTATCTGGGAAAGAAATAACACTGTAAGGAAATTCATTGTTTTGAGTTCTAGTTAATTTTCTACCTACCTTATTTCCCTTTGAGTTTCAGAGGCGGGGCCAACTCGTTGATTTCCGTATCCCTCCTTAGTTACCTGGACATTGCCCAGAAGGTAGCCGGCGCTCAATAAATAACTGAGAAAGGGAAAACAGGAAACTAGGCACAGGAAAATGAAGGAACTGATGCGAACAGTCTGCACTTCCTCCCCGGGGCAGGAGGCGGCGCCAGCGTTACGCCGGCCCAGCCGCCGGCAGTTCTTGGTCCCTTCGGCGGACCGTCCGACGCTAGGCCCCGCGGCCAGTGCAAAATTCAGCCAATAGAAAACAGCCTTAGTTGTGGGGTGGGCCAGAAATGTCCAATGAGTGTAGTTAGTCTAAGCAGGGGGCGGTGCGACGCGGAGGGGTAGGGGGAGCGGTTGAAGGTGGGAGTTGGCGCTGCGGGCCGGCCCGGGGCAGCGGAGCTGAGATGCGGACGGGTCCGCGCCGGTGACCGGTGCTGCCGCCCGACATGAACTCGCTCGAGCAGGCGGAAGGTAGGGTGGGCCTCTTGGAGAGCCTGGGACACGCCCGAAGGCCGAAGGGACCGGAATCGCGGGGACCCCGCCCCGGGGAAAGGGGGCCGCGGAGCGTGGACTGACCGTCCGGGAGGCTGCGGGGCGCAGGGGCCGGTCCAAAGGCCAAAGGGCAGCGGGACCTGACTGGGCGCAGGTGCCGGCGGCGCGCGTGGCCTCGCGTTAGCGCCCCCACCCCCAGCCGAGACGCAGGGCTCCTCGCCTGGGCT
>PVHY01010098.1:0-53443 GCA_004024945.1 Uropsilus gracilis
CCCATCTCCCCTCCCCGCTCCTCCCCTCCCTGCTCCTCCGCTCCCTCTCGATCTTGCTATGTTGCCTGGGGTCGTCCCTAACCGCAGACTCAGGTTATCCCTATCTAGCCCCAGCCTCCCAGGTAGCTAGGATTATAGCGAGTGCCACCATGCCTGGCTATTTTTTGAGACTAGGTCTTGCTATCTTGCCCGGGGTAGTCTCAAATCCGTGGATTCAAGTAGTTCCTAGGCTCTGCCTTCCAAGGCTGGGATTAAAGACTCCTGCCACCAGGCGGCTCATGTTTCTAATTCGATACTTTTATGGCCTGAGAAGATACTTGTTATGAATTCATTATTCATGAGTTTGTTGATGTTTGTGTTGTAGTCCAATATATGGTCAGTCCTAGAGACTGCGCCATGTGTACATGAAAAAATTATATATTCTTTTAATTTTGCTTTGATATGCAGGATCTTAGAGATGTTTAAGTCCCTATGTTCCAATTCTTTGTTGACAGTGGCTATGTTCTCAGTCACTTTTCATCTCTTTCACTTGTCCATTGATGAGAGTATGTCATCTACCACAAATGTTTTTTAGAAGTTTTTTTTTTTTAATCTAAGTTTGTATTAGTTGCCTAGTGTATTTTGGTGTTCCTTCATTCGATGAGTATATGTTGATGATCTGATCCTCCTGATGTATTATTCCCTTAAATATTATGTAGTGTTCTTTCTTGTCTCTTGTTAATTTTTAAACTGGAAATCTATTTTATCTAGTATTACTAAGATACCTGCCTTTGTTTATGTCCCTTTCACTTGGAAGATTATTTTCCAACCCTTTACCTTGAGCATATGTTTATCTTTGGAACTCATATGTGTCTCCTAGAAACAGTGGAAGGTTGGATCCTAACCCAACCAGATAATCTTGTCTTTTAATTACTGATTTTTATTATTAGTTCATTGATATTTAGAATAATTATTGATATATGAAAATTTGTTGCTGCCATTTTGTCTTTAGTTTTGTGGTTGTATTTGTGTCATTTTTCAGTTCTTTTTGTGTGTTTCTCTATTTGATTAGACAAGAGTTCCATTCATTTTTGTAGAGGGTTTTGGTGTTTCCATAATCTTCCACTTTTTCTTTGTCTATGAAGGCCTTTACTTCTTTTTCATATCTAAAAGAAAGTATTGTAGTATATAATATTCTTGGCTGACAGTTTTTATCTTTATATTTTTTGATTGTTTTTCCATTCTCTCCTTGAATACAATGTTAATCTTATCTGGGTTCCTTTGTAGTTTATCTGCTTCTTTTCCCTCTTCAGTTACAATATCCTGTAGGTTGAATTCCTGGAAGTTTGTCCAGTGTATGTTTTGGTTGTTTGTTGTATTTTTTTAGGTACTTTCATATTCTTTTAGCTTCCTGGATTTCTGTATTTTCCAGGTTTGGGAAGTCTATTATTTTATTTTTATTTATTATTTTTTAGAGACAAATCAGCAAATTATCCAATAAAATTCAGTAAGAATAAATTGGTTCAGGGTACTACAAGGCTTGGCATTTCTACAAGTTTTAAATCATAGTGTCACTCTATTCAACAAGTCATCTCTAAGAAAATGGCAGTGTCTTAAGTACAAAAATTATTAGATCGAGTAGGTGGTATTTTATAGTTAATAAAATAATTATTTATAAAATTAGAATTTGTAGAAAATGCTGTCTGATAATTACCAGCCTTTCAAAGGCTAAAATTGGAAAAATGCAGAAAATAGAAAGTACTCAGTGATTAATATTGTATTGAGAAAGCTAGAAATGATTTTATACTACAAAATAAGCAATGGTAAAGACACAGTTAATAATTGTATCTCTTTAAGCTGATGAACATTTTCCAGCTCAAGAGGACAGTCTGATTTTCACATTTTCACTATCCGTCTAGAACAGGACCCCATTTTAGCCATATATCCGAGTTCACAATCTAAAGTCACTTCACTCCACAGGATGTTTTCATTTCAGTACATATGCTGAGAGATGGCAAATGGCTAAACCAGTTCTAAAGAATTTGTAGCACAATAAATACCAATTTACAGTAACTGCCAACAGTCTTCTATATCAAAGCCAAGAAGTTGTTAGAGAATGAAGTCAGTACTAACATGATTCTTCCATATGCTCAGACTTCCTTACTAAATATACTGTCGTAAAATCCAGAGGAGAAATTTAAGTGGGTTCTCCAAAGATGCATAATTTTCCAAGTGATTTTCCGCTGGCTGCAGAGCCTGGTCATTCCTTCAGTCCTTTTTTAGTCATTTAGCTTTTGCAATATTTTCTTGACGTTTCTTGTTTCTTCTTTTGCTCCCTTTCCCTGGTCTCAATCATCTTGGCCAATTTCCAAGTACAGTACAGCACTTTCTAAAAACAGTGGTGTAAGGGCCAAAATAACTGTTGTAAGGAAGCTATATGGCTCCTTTGTAGCCATTCCACAACATACTCAGCCCACACTTTGATATCAAACATCTTTTTAGCTTGAGTAGTGATCTCCTTTGTCCTGGGATTAGTCAGGCAATCACATTTGGAGATGATCCTTGGCTGGTGGTCTTCTTTAACGTAGACTTCTGAGAGTTTAAATTCTGTATGGTAGGTGGGCTCCCCTGCACAAGTTCAGACCCAGATGCACATGCCTCCCACCCGCTCGCTGGTTGGGTGCTAAGCTCCCACCCAGCCAAGGCCATCTTCCTGGGTTACCAGACAGGCGCCCGTGAGACTTGTCACCCCGCATGCCGCTGCCTCCTGGGGGTCCCCCAGGCTCCTCTTCTCCCCTCCCTTCACCCACTGCCACGTAGGGGCCCATCTGCCCCTGTCCGCCCCACCCTCGAGCGCGGTGGGCCCTACCTGACACAGGCCGCAGAATCCTGGTCAGCGAGGCCACGGCTGCAGCACTGCGATAGCCGTTGCCATGTGGACCCCCACTTTGTGCCGTGGGCACGGCCCCTGACCCCTAATTCATTATTTTAAAAAGTATGTTTGTTCTCTGATCCTTTTTGTCTCTTTTCCATTTCTTGGCTACCCATTATTCTTATATTGTCTTTCATCATGGTGTCAGATAGTTCCTGAAGTGTTTCTTTATTTTAATTCATTTCTCTTTTTCTTCCATGTTGATTCTTTGTAAGTTGTATCTAAAGATCACTAATTTGCTTTTCTATTTGACTTATTCTACTTCTATAGCTTTCTTTTCTTTTTCTTTTTTTTTTTTGAGAGTAGGTCTCGCTATTTCTACCTGTGGAACTGCAGGCTCACGTTGCCCGGGGTACCACAGACTCAAGCAATCCCCAGCCTCAGCTTCCCAGGTAGCTGGGATTACAGGCATGTGCCACCACGCCCAACTATGTTTTTTTTTTTTTTGGAACTAGGTCTCGCTACCTGCCTCTGGTGGGACTTGAACCGTGATCCCTGGCGGCGGCTTCCTAGGCTGCGGCCTACAGGCATGGGCCACCATGTCGGGCTCTTCATAGCTTTCTATAGTGTTTTTCGTCAGGCTCACGTTGCCCAGGGTACCACAGACTCAAGCAATCTCCAGCCTTAGCTTCCCACGTAGCTGGGATTACAGGCGCGCACCACCACACCCAGCTATTTTTTTGGAACTAGGTCTCGTTACGTTGCCCCGAGTGGGACTTGGGGGATCCCTGGTCCCTGCTGCGGCTTCCTAGGCTGCCGCTTAGAGGCACACGCCACCGTGTCCTGCCTTGGTTCTATGTCCTTGCGCAGTTCTTGTAGGGGATTTCTGCAAACTTAGCTTCTTTTTTTATAGGGGAGATATTTGTTATTCTTTCATCTCCAAAGGACAGACAGCCTTAGAGAATATAGTAATATTGGCTGGCGATTTTTTAATCTTTTTTTTTTGAGACTTGGTTTCACTATTTTTGCCGGTAGAACTGTAGGCTCTCATTGTCCGGGGTACCACAGACTCAAGCAATCCCCAGCCTCAACTTCCCAGGTAGCTGGGATTACAGGCATGCACCACCATGCCCAGCTATTTTTTTGGAGCTAGGTCTCGCTACGGGCCCCAGGCGGGACCTGACCGCGATCCCTAGTCCCTGCCGCTTCATAGGCTGAAGCTTACAGGCACGAGCCACCGTGCCTGGCCCTTATTCCCTTATCTTCTTATGTAAATCTTAAATTCCTGTATTCTGTTCATTAATAACGTTTCTCATGCCACTCATTTGTTGTGAAGTTTGTTTTATTATTACTTACTGGCTTTTCAAGTTTTTCCGCATCACTTTGAGTTCCTTTTTGCATTTTCTCCCATTTCTTTGAATTTATCATAGCAGTTTGAATTATGTATCTCATAGAATGATAAAAGCTTCCATATGTTTGTGATTGAATTCTTGAGCATTTTTGTATTCTTGTGGTGACATTTTCTTAAGGTTTGTTTTGCTATTAGTGTGTTTTTGTGTGTTTGAGATTAGTGATTTGAACTTACTTTACCTCCCAACAAGTGCTTATGTGATTCATATATATTTTCTGTTTGACTTTCCTTGGGTTACATATGTTTGGAGCCTGTTCTTATTGTTGCTGAGTCAAGGCATGGGAAAGGGATTGGAGCTCATATTTATGTCACCTAGTAGCCTTCCTTTCTGAGGTTTTAGACCTTAGATTGCTGTCTCTGCATTCCCTGTGATTCTCACAAGGTTAGTACCTGTCCTGAGGGGCAGAGGCCAGTGTGTTGTCCGTGTTGCCGTTACTAGGAACCTTGTCTGCGGGGTACACCCCAATTCCTCTGTACATATTTTCCCTCAGTATGGGTGTGTGCCTTCACACCCATTCATCTCTTCCTTTCACCAGGGCCTGCTATTTCTTAGTGTCTGGTGTATTTTGTATGGCAGCCTTCTGCTCCTGACCACAACCTACAAGTGTCTCTGCCTCTAACTTTGTTCACTGAAGGGTCGATCTTCTGCATGTCCCTTCTGGTACTTTCTGCCTGGTCTTTGATGTTCAAAAGATATTTCAGTTTTGTCTGAAGCCACTGGGCTCTGGGTACAGTACTGGTTGTGTTTTTTTTTTTTTTTGAGACTAGGTCTCGCTATTTTTGCCTGTGGAACCGCAGGCTCTCATTGCCCGGGGTACCACGGACTCAAGCCATCCCCAGCCTCAGCTTCCCAGGTAGCTGGGATTACAGGCATGCGCCACCACGCCCAGCTGTTTTTTTTGGAACCAGGTCTCACTACGGGCCCCAGGCGGGACTCGAACCGCGATCCCTGGCTCCGGCCACTTCATAGGCTGAAGCTTACAAGCACGAGCCACCGTGCCCGGCTACAGTACTGGTTGTTAATCAGGATGTTGTTCCTCTGGCAAGTTAAGCTAGTAATTTCCTCTCATGTTATCTTGTATCCTTCACTATTTATATTTTTTAAGTGTCAGCAAGGTCATGATCTTGCAGTGAGAAAAGGGATAATAAGAAGTTCATTACTCAGACGTGCAGGAAGTAGGTCTCCATGTCTCAGATGGGCTTTTGTTCCCTCACATGCTCTGCCTCTTTTGTTCTTACTGCCTCTAGCAAAAACACCTTGCTCATTTTCCTGGGTTTTTCTGTGAGTTCTCCACTTCTGGCAGCTGAGATAGTTTACAGCCAGACTCAAAACAGCCTCATTCTCCTTACTGTAAGTCAGGGTAGATGCTCAGTCTGTGACTGGAGTAATCATAGCAATCCCTGTTCTCCCTCAGGTTGACCTGATCTGCCTATCCTCCCTGTCTTTCACATACCTATTTAAGTTGTTGATATGGGTTGCATAGTAGAACCTTTATGGACTGGTATCACATTTGGTAGTAAAATCAAGGCATTGACAATTGAACTTGATTTTATATGCGTAGTAATTAACACCTGGCCACTTTAGAAAAGACATATAATTTTACTTTTATAAGCATGCAAGTTTGGAGATATTTAATACTTCAGTGACTAGTAAACTCATAAAGATGTGGAAAGAATGTATTTGATTAGTGAAAAGTCAGAATTGTAATTACTGTCTTTTTTAAAATTAGTGAAGTCACATATACTAATAAGTATTACTAATAAGTAATATTAATCACTAATAAGTAAATGAATAAGTTATTGTCTAATACATTGCAAACATTAATTTTTAAATAAGAAACGTACGTATTTCTTAAATGTAAATAGATTACTTTGAAAAGTCTTAGAAAATGATGTAAGAAAAAATTGTTCCATGACCTAATTAACGTCCATGTAACATTTTTTATTGTATTTTATAGCAAGCATTTTATGTATTTTAAAACACAATTATGATCATAATTTCTGCATAATGTATAGCCTGTAAGTTTTTGGTTAATATTAAAATTTGAACTATTTTCCAAGTTGTATTTGAATTTTATTGCATTATTTTTAATTGGTAGTTTGATGTGTGATTTTTGTTTTCCAGTTTATACATTTATTGTAATTTTAATTGCTCTTTTTTCCTATTAGATATATTTCATAGTTTAGTGTCTATTATGATTAAGTTTATTCAGAATTTTTTTCTTTGTGTCAATACCAAGAGGTAGAATTATTAAATATAAGAGCAAACGGTTATTGTCAGGTTGTTTTCTAAATATTTGTTTGGCCATAAATGAGAGTGTCTTACAGTGATGAATAGTCATTTCCCTCTTCATCATATGGTTCGTAAAGAATTATATCATCTTTAATACTTTATGGTTTTTAATTAGTTGTCACATTCATTTCTTAGTGTATTTCATTTTTTTAAATGGAATTCACTTTTCTCAAGTTTCTGTAAGGAATTCAACAAAAGAATGTGTGTGTATTTCTTGATTAAATTTTGATAACACAAATTATACTAACCAAAGGAATGCTCCTAATTTAAGGTGATACTTAAAAACTGTAGCATGTAAAGTGTGAACATTGATAATTGAGCACAATAATGGGGAGAAGGATTATGAATATTTGCCAATCATACTGAGCTTGTTTAACAGTAATCTCTCTTTAAAGTAATGATGTATGTTAGGGGAAATAAGTTAGGGAGTTAAAAAGAGAAAAACCATATGGTCTCACTTATAGATGAGATAAAGGGAAAACCAACAGAAGGTCAAGAAAACTAACAGTTAACAAAACTAAAGTTAACAGAACTAACAAGCTAACAAGCTAAGTAGCTTGTTAGTCAAAAGTTGTTAGTCAAAACTAACACGCTAACAACACAACTAAAGTGTACAGCTAGGGTTAGGAAGGAGAGTTGGGAGAAATCTGGAAGGGAAGAACAACACATATTATCAGGATGAAGGTTCACAGGTGGTATGTCATGGGAGAACCCTGGAGAATACAATGATGTAAAAAGTATATATATATGCATATATATATATAAACATAAACACATAAATATGTAAACCAAAGCAAATAAAGTTATAAAGTGATGATGTAATTATTAGACTTTCTCATGGATCATCGTCCAGGTTATATTGTTTGTAAATATATTCATTACATCATTAACTTCATATTTTCTACTTATTGTGTTTTTCTTCTTATCCCATTCCTGGCAGAAACTATCTTCTACACTATCTTCAACTTTGTCTTCGAGTTTAAAGAAAATGATATTTTCAAAGTAATATTTAATATTTTGGGGGGAGGTTTGTTAATCAAGTGAAAAAACAATTTGACTTGGCCATTACACACATTTTTCTCTGTGCTGCTTCTACTCCAACTTTGTTCCATGTATCCATTAAAGTACCAGATCCTGTGTACCAGCTGCTAAATTAGTTGGTATGGGGAACAGTGTTTGGAGTAGAAAGTAAGATGGTTGGGCCTGAGAGGTTTGCTTTCCTTGACCTTTCTCCCAACTCCTCCCTCACCCTATTCCCTCTTATCATAAGGTACAGATCAGCTCCAGTTGCTGCAGCTGCAAGGCCTGCCTAGGACATGTCTTGCAAGCCAAGTTGGTTATTAAAGTGATAAGCTAGTTGAAAATTAATTCCCTTCACATCTCAATATTACTAGAATATTGTAGTTAAAGATAACAAATGAGAAGGCAAAGTTATTGAACAGTAAAAAATTGTTTTCACCATTTGGTCTCTATGTTATCTATAGCAAACATATTTGAAAGTGCTATCCTACATGGAAGAAAAAGTTGTGATTATTTTTTTATTTTTGCCTTCGGTAGTACTATTAATGGACTGCACTGATTTATCCAGTCATGTTTTGGGCCAACTACATTATATCATGTGATAACTGGATTCGTGATTGCATTGTTGGGAGTTCTAGGAATGGGAGAAGTGGGGAAATCTTTCTGGCCTTGTGTTTTATTCCTTTTATTTCTATAGAGAGTAACATTTGCTCTTTAGTATCTATTGATGACAGTATATAAGATGGCATAATTCATTACTTTCAAATTTTGACTGTAATGAATTTTATAGGCTATAGTTTGAAATGTACAATATTCTTCTACTTTAATTTCCTAATTTAAGATTAAGGACACTGAATAACTTGATTTTTTTTTCTTACATCTGACTTTGCTTCCAAAGAAGGTAGGCTAAAAATAAATAAATAAATAAAACAAAAAAGCCAAATATTACCATTTTGATATTTTTACTCTGGAGGCAAGTTTGTTTCAAATTATGTAAAACAACCCTTCCATCGAAACAAAACAACCAAAAGCACACACAAAATCTTTAGTTGCAGTATGTTTTTTGAAATCCCATTACTTTTTAGTACTATAAATGTATTGGGGGCTGGGCACGGTGGCTCGTGCCTGTAAGCTTCAGCCTATGAAGCGGCCCGGGCTAGGGATCGTGGTTCGGGTCCCGCCTGGGGCCTGTAGTGAGACCTAGTTCCAAAAAAAATAGCTGGGCTTGGTGGTGCGCGCCTGTCATCCCAGCTACCTGGGAAGCTGAGGCTAGGGATTCCTTGAGTCTGTGGTACCCCGAGCAACGAGAGCCTGAGGTTCCATGGGCAAATAGCAAGACTTAGTCTCAAAATAAATGTATGTATGCATGCATGCATGCTTGTACGCATGTGTGTATGTATGTATGTATGTATGTATATATATATATGTATTGGGGTCTTCGAGCAACGAGAGCCTGAGGTTCCATGGGCAAATAGCAAGACCTAGTCTCAAAATAAGTGAATGTATGTATGTATGTTGTATGTATGTATATATGTATGTATTGGGGTCTTCCTAACAAAAGGTAAGAAAACGGTGCAGAAGCACTGCTGACCTTGAGGACTAGTTACCTACTTGATTGAAAGGTGGTGCCTAGCTCAGGAGGCCTGACAGGTACTGTTGCTTTTATTATTTTAAGTATCCATTCCCTTTATTGTTAGTAAGGTTGGAGTACTTTTTCTCCTAATTTTTTTTGTTACTCAGTATTTGCTTTCTTTTTAAAAAATTTAAATTGCTGTCCTCTTTTTTCATTATTTTACCAGAAGTTGCCGGGCACGGTGACTCGTGCCTGTAAGCTTCAGCCTATGAAGCGGCCAGGGCTAGGGATCGCGGTTCGAGTCCCGCCTGGGGCCCGTAGCGAGACCTAGTTCCAAAAAAATAGCTGGGCGTGGTGGTGTGCCTGTAATCCCAGCTACCTGGGAAGCTGAGGCTGGGGATTGCTTGAGTCTGTGGTACCCTGGGCCACGAGAGCCTGCAGTTCCATGGGCAAAAATAGCAAGACCTAGTCTCAAAAAAAAATTTACCAGAAGTTTTGTTTTAATAGGGATTTTTATCTTTGAAACTAGTTTGCCTTCTAAATGTAAATTATATATATTTTTTAGCAGGTGAATGTACAGTTTTATTTTTATGTAGTTTTCTGAATTTTTTTAAAGAGACTAGGTCTTGCTATTTTCCCCGGGGTAGTCCCAAACTGGCAAACTCAAGTGATCCCTAGCCTCAGCCTCCTAAGACAGGGATTACAGATGCATGCTATCATGCCCAGCTGTTTTTCTGAGACTAGATCTCACTATGTTGCCTGGGGTAGTGTTGAAACCGTGGAACAAGCAATTCCTAACCTCAGCTCCCACGGCTGGGATTAAAGGCGTGCGCCACCACACCTGGCCTTTTTGTATTTTTTTGAGATAAAATTTATGTCACAGACAAGTAATCATTTAAAACTCTTAGTATACAATTTATTTAGTGCTTCCTGATAAATCAAAATATTGTGGGCCATCATCATCATTGCTTTTTAATTCTAGAACATTTTCATTGCCCTGCTAAAATAGTCCATGCTTACCAAGTTTTTCCCCTCCATCCGCTAGCAAACAGTAATCTACTTTCTCTCTGGAATTCCCTATTTTGAATATTTTATGTGTAGAAATGGAGTCATCTGTCCATGTCACAAAAATGTGACATTTTTTGTCTGCCTTCTTTGTATAATGTTTACAATGGTGGTTCATGTTTTAGCATTGATCAGTGTCACATTTCTTCTTTTCTTTTCTTTTTCTTTTTTCTTTTTTTTTTTTTTTTTTTTTTTTTTTTTTTTTTTTTTTTTTTTTTTTTTTTTTTTTTTTTTTTTTTTTTTTGAGACTAGGTCTCACTATTTTTGCCCGTGGAACCTCAGGCTCATGTTGCCTGGGCTACCACAGACTCAAGCAATCCCCAGCCTCAGCTTCCCAGGTAGCTGGGATTACAGGCATGAGCCACCACACCCAGCTATTTTTTTGGAACTAGGTCTCACTACGTTGCCCCAAGCGGGACTTTAACTGCGATTCCCTGTGTCTGCCATGGCTTCCTAGGCAGAAGCTTACAGGCGTGTGCTAACGTGCCTGGCCAGTATCGTATTTCTTTTGGAGAATATAATATTCTATTGTTTATTCATCAGTTAGTTATTTTCCATATTTTTGACCTATATGAAAACTGCTAACATAAACATTGGTATTCTTTTTTTGTGTTTAGGTATACATTCTTATTTTCCTGGATATATATGTGTATGTGTTTATATGTACATGTAGGTGTGTATACATGCATACACACACATAGAAACCTGGGACAGGAATTGCTGGATCATCTGGTAATTCTGTACTTGACTTTTTTAGTAACAGTAAACTAAAACTGTTTCACAGTAACTAGTGTTTTGCATTGTATAATGTATAATGTGGTTTGTATAATGTATAATGTGGTTTCCAATTATCTATATCCTTGCTCAAGCTTATTTTTTGTTTTTATATTTTTTAATTATAACCATCCTAATAGGTGTAAAATAGTATTTTCTTATGATTTTGATTTGTGGTTTTCTACTAAAAAAATAGTCTTGAGCATTTAAAAAGTGAATTTACTGGCTATTTGTATATGTTCTTTGGAGAAATGTAGATGACCATGGCCCATTTGGAAGTTGACTTGTGTGTCATTTTTTAAACATTAAAAAAAATACGGTATTTATACTTTGGTTTCTTAATTTTTCAGGTTTCAAAATTAGTTTTAGTGAAATAACATTAGTTTATAGCATTATCTAAATTTCAAGTTTATAGGATTATCTAAATTTCAGCTTTTTATTTTGACATTTGTTTGTGCTACATTATCATCTTCACCAACATACAGCTGACTTTCATTTTCTGATTTGCCCACCCACCATACCCTTTCCTCTTTTGTTCTTATAATCCCTGTTTATTTTTTGACTGAAGTAACATTGCATTATGCTGTTTGTTTCAGATGTCCATCAGTGTGAATCAACATGTATATTTCCTTCATTAAGTTTACCACTAAACCTCTAGTTCTGTACGCTCTCCATGCCATTATTCCTTTTATCCCAGTCTGCCCACCTCCTTTTCTCTTTCTCTTTTGATAATTGCCAGTTGGTCTTATAGTATTTTAAAGTTTGTTTTGGTTGAATTAGTTGATTTTTTTTTCAATATTCTAAGCATGAGTAAGGATATTCAGTGTTTCTCTGCCTTATTTCACTAAGCATAATGCCCACTAGGTCCATCATGTTGTTGGGGATGGAAGAATTTGGTCTTGTTTTTAGCTGAACAGTATTCCAGAGTGAGTGTGAACAAATGCATAAAGAATATGTGTGTCCACACACATATTCTTTATTCATTTGTAGGCAATTAGGTTGTTTACGTTTTTTGCCAATTTTCCCTCAGTTCTTGCCAACTGTAAATAATGCTGAAATAAATATGGGGGTCCATATAGCTAAACTGGTATTTGTATGTTTTTTCGGGAAAGTATGCACAGGTGGGATAATTGCATCATATAGATTTTCTAGTTTTAATTTTTAAAGGAATCTTCACCCTATTCTTATGGTCAGACCAGTTTGCATTCCCAACAAGAGTGTATAAAGGTTTCTTTTTTTCTTTGTATTCTCTCCAACACTTGTTTGTCTTTTTTAAAAAATAAATCATTTTTATTGCGCAACTTTGGTTTACAGCACTGTATGACTCAGGGACTAGGTTCACACCACTTCAGATGTATGTTGCTATATCACATTAACCAGGAAGTATCCATACTCCTCTACCATAGATCATTGGGTCCCCTCCCAATTTTGTTATCACCATCCTATCCACCCTATCACACATTTGTTTATTATGTTTTGGGTAATTGCCAATCTCATAGGTGGTAGGTGATATTTCTGTTGTTTTGATTACCATTTCTTTAGTGTAATAAGAGATGATAAATATGTCTGTCTCTTTTTGGTGAAGGGTCTGTTCAGATCCTCTGCCCATTTTTAATTGCTCTTTGTTTTTTTATTGTATTATGAGCTTCTTGGATATTTTGGATATTAACCACTTGACACACATATGATGTCCAAATATTTTCTTCCAATTAATTATAATGTTTTGTGGGTTCTTTTCAGTGCAGTATTTCTGCAGAAGCTTTTGAGTTTGATTTAGTAATTTATTTTTGCTTTGTTTCTCTTGCTGTTGGAGTTGTATCCCCAAATACATCCTGTCAAAGGGCATATATATAGTCTGTGTTTTATGTGATTTATAGATTCAGGTGCTGAGTTTTTAATCCACCTAGAATTTTTTGTATGGTATTAGGTGTGATAGTATTTCGCTATTTTGCATGTGGCTTTTTAGTTTCCCAACATCATTTTTGTGTTAAAAATTCTTTACATTATGAAAATAATAAATTTTACCCTTTTAAAGTGTGTACTTTTGATAATAGGATATTAATAGTCTCAGATATATGATTTAAAATAGTTTTCACTAGTTGAATTGGCTTATGACTTTATTGATACTATTTTTTTTGTTAACATGAAACTTGAAGTTGGATGAAATCAGTTTTATCTGACTTCACTCTTAGAAAATGTTTTATCAGAAATGAGATCATAACTGGGCATGGAGGCGCATATCTGTAGGTGGCAGCCTAGGAAGCCACGGCTCGGGCCAGGGGTCATTGTTCGAGTCCCACCTGGGACACGGAGAGAGACCTAGTCCCAAAAACAATAGCTGGGCGTGGTGGTGCGCGCCTGTAATCCCAGCTACCTGGGAAGCTGAGGCTGGGGATTGCTTGAGTCTGTGGTACCATGGGCAACGTGAGCCTGCAGTCCCACAGGTAAAAATAGAGAGACCTAGTCTTAAAAAAAAAAAGATTATATTTACTTTCTGCATTTGAACTTTTGTTTGTTTTTTTTTTTTGAGACTAGGTCTCAGTATTTTTGCCCATGGAACCGCAGGCTCTAGTTGCTCGGGGTACCACAGACTCAAGCAGTCCCCAGCCTCAGCTTCCCAGGTAGCTGGGATTACAGGCGCGCACCACCACGCCCAGCTATTTTTTTGGAACTAGGTCTCGCTACGGGCCCCAGGCGGGACTCGAACCGCCATCCCTAGCCCTGGCCGCTTCATAGGCTGAAGCTTACAAGCACGAGCCACTGTGCCCGGCCTGAACTTTTAATTCTTTAAAGACTCTTTTGTACTATAGATATAAACATTATATAACTTAACAATATAATCCTGTAATAATTTACTTACATCAGTATTTCCTCAGTTAAACGGTCATCTAAGTCCTATTCTGTTTTATTTATCTTTTTGTCAGTCAGTAACATAATTATTCTGTCCCCAGCGGAGGATCAAGTAATAAAGAAAACCTCTGCAGCTTCCCAGACAATAAGTGCTCAGTAAATATATTTGAATATTTGATAGATTACTAAATTTTTATTTTCAATAATGTATAGCAAAATCTGATGTCAGTATTTTCCTTGTTATATTTTGACCCCACATGTACAGCATGTAAGCATGTATAGGTAGATTGTGTTACTCATATTTCTGTATCGTCAATGAAATAAAATTTGTTTCCTTTAATTATTATTTTGAATATACATTTTTCACATCACTTACAATACAAATGTGTTTTTAGTTTCTTAGGTTTTGAATTTAATCACATACTTGACAGGTTTATTAAAGAAATTCTATACTTTTTTTTTATTTTTGATAGTGAAAGCAAGTTGAATACATTGGTGCAGAAGCTTCATGACTTCCTGGCACACTCATCAGAAGAATCTGAAGAAACAAGTTCACCTCCACGACTAGTGATGAACCAGAACACAGGTAAATTTAAAAAGAATGTTCAATATCTTCTAGTCTATATCCCATTTTTATGGGTAGATTTAAGTTTTACAATCTCTTACTCCATATATGTGTATATATGTATGTATGTGTATTAAATTTTTAAATTTAGATGACAGCGGGAAGGATAAACTTAGGGTTTTTTTAAATTTTTTTTTTGAGACTAGGTCTTCCTATTTTTGGCTGTGGAACCACAGGCTCTCGTTGCCCGGGGTACCACAGAGTCAAACAGTCCCCAGACTCAGCTTCCCAGGTAGCTGAGATTACAGGCGCGCACCACCACGCCCAGCTATTTTTTTGGAACTAGGTCTCGCTACGGGCCCCAGGCGGGACTCGAACCGCGATCCCTAGCCCTGGCCTCTTCATAGGTTGAAGCTTACAAGCACGAGCCACCGTGCCCGGCCTAACACTTAGGGTTTTATTCATAATGCAAATGACATTGAGGAGGTAATGAGTGATGACTTAGAAGAGGCGACAGCAGAACAGAAATATCACTAAGCAGTTATTCATGCATTATGATGTAAATATTTATATTGAGATTGGGTGCATTTTTATTGCTAACATTGCATTATAACGTTATGAGTTTCAGGTATGCATCAGTGAAAATTAACATGTGTTGTGTATGTAGTACAGTAAATTAACCACTCAAAGTCCAAAACCAGACAGAATTGTCTCATTTCTTCTGATTTACCCACCTCTTTTGCCATTCCCTTTTGGTAATCACTAATTGGTCTTAGTCCATATTTTCGTTTTTATTTATCTAGTTCATTTGTTTGTATTGTAAATATACCGCATATGAGTGAAATCATAATATTTCTCTATTTGATTTTTATCACTAAGCCTTATTTCCTCTAGGTCTATCCACATTGTTGAAAATGGAAATATTTCATATGTTTTTATACTGAAATACTTTTCCATTGTATACGTATGCCATGTCTTTTTCCGTTTGTAAATCAATGGACACTTAGATATTTTCAGCTCTTGTTTATTTTATTTTTTTGTTTTCTGAGAGTAAGTCTTGCTATTTTTGCCTGTGGAACCGCAGGCTCATGTTGCCTCGGGTACCACAGACTCAAGCAATCCCCAACCTCAGCTTCCCAGGTAGCTGGGATTATAGGTGCAGACTGTCATGCCCAGCTATATTTTTTTGGAACTAGGTCTCACTACGTACCCCTGGTGAGACTTGAAGTGTGATCCCTGGCTCTGGCCACGGCTTCCTAGGCTGCCGCTTACAGGCATGCGCCACCATGCCCATCTTTGGTTCTTAGGTATTAACTTACTGTTTTTTGTCACAAACTGCCATTAACTTGACAACTGAAAAGGACCCAAATTTATGATCTTACAGTTCTGTATGTCAGGAGACCAGTTTTCTGCATAGGGTATCATAAGCCTAATGTCAAAGTGTTCATATGACTGATTTTTTCTAGGAATATTTTAGAAAATTCATTTCTGTACTCATTCACAGTTTTGGCTGAATTAATTTCTTTGTGATTATAAATCTTTTTTTTTTCTGAGAGTAGGTCTTGCTATTTTTGCCCGTGGAACTGCGACCACGCCCAGCTATTTTTTTTTTGGAACTAGGTCTCGCTATGGGCCCCAGTTGTGACTCAAACTGTGATCCCTAGCCCCGGCTACTTCATAGGCTGAAGCTTACAGGCAGGAGCCACCGTGCCCGGCTGTGATTATAAATCTCATACCAACATTTTTGGCTTCCTATTAATCAAAATCCTTTCTCTCAGGTTCTTATGGCTTTTTGGATCCTTCTTATTTGGTCCCATTCATCTTTAAAGCCTGCAATCCATATAGCACATTCAGTTTTTATCATGTAGTAAAATCTGTCTTACCAGTCTGTTTGCTTCTTATGCCCCTTTGGAGAATTGTTTCTGCTTTTAAAGACTAGTATGGGTAGATTAGGTCCCCTTCCTCTGATCCCCCCTCCCAACTCAACCTCCTGTTTTTAATGTCAGCTTTGTTATTTTTGATAGTACAGTCATGGAATAGTACTTCTTCATATGTACAGACCTAGGGTTTAAGGACTATGAAATCTTGGGGGCCATTAGTAGAACTTCTGGCTACAGATTGATCTAGCAAAGTTATTGACTGAATGATGTATTGCTATGATGACTTTATAATATTGATGTTCTAATTGATGATCTCTTCTGTATTTTAGTTGATATAATAGTGTAAGGGACAGGTTTACATTCTAATCTTTGTATTAATTTCTTTATATTAGTATTTACTAATATTCTTTCTTTTCCCATGAATATTCTGTTACTGTTATGATGTCAGTTTTCAAATTGTACCACTATTTGGGAACTCCTTATATTTGACTCCTATTGGCCTTTTTTTGCAAATCTTCATCATCTTTAATCAGTTTCTTAGTTTCGTCCTTCACAAGATGTTAATTTTTACGCTGTTGTTCCCCTTGACCTGAAGTCAGTTTTTCCCCTAAGGAGTATTCATTCCTTTTAGTGGGATATGATATGTAGAAACCAAGATCTGTGTGTACAATATATACATAGCCACCAGGATGACCTTGATTCCAGGCCCTCTTCCATTAAGTGCTTATATGCGATATGTATTATAATGAATTGATATTGATGCTTTTAATTCTAATTTGAAACTTTAGACTTTATTCTACCCTTACTCTTTTCATGTTTACCTTTTTTCTCCAAAGGTTAACTAATTAGGCTCCCATTATTTGCTCATTTATTCTCATTGTACCTATATTTTTTCAAATTTGCTAATTATATCATCACAATAAAAAAAGCCTACCCAGTGTTTAATACTTAATAAGTATATTAATACTTCTTTTTGAGAATAAAGTTATGCTGTCAACTTCTGTGTTCAAATATTTAGGGGAATTCTGATTCTGTCGTGGTATAGCTCCATTTGGACAGAATTATCTCCCGTTGATACCAGTATGAAACTCTGGCCACAATACCAAAGTGTATGTATATGAAGGAACTGGACAGTGAGAAAATACATACAGGGGAGTCAGTGAAGGGGGGAGTCATCACTTGGAAGAAGGAAAATACTAGTGAGTGAATTCCCATTGTTAAACTAATTTTCTTTAAGGAGGGGGCCAATTAGCTTCATGGTGCTATTTGAGACCGTGAAAGAAGCCTGCAATCCAATTACATGATATATCAAGAAATTTTGGGAGACAACTGCAAATTTAGTAAAGTGAAGCCAGAGACTTCTCCTTTCCCCAGATGAGCTATCCCCTAGGAGCTCCAAAACATGCAAAATCATTCACCAAATCTCTGGTTGAATTAGGTCTAAGTACAGTCTAGATTTCTGACTGCTCAGTTAGGGCTAAATTAACATAAGAATGCTTTCATCTGCTTACAGTACAGAGGGTAGCAGCTTGGGGTTTGATGGCAGCTAAGTTAATTGCTGTAACAAATATCAAATCTTTGGAAGCATGTAACAATCTACATTGTATTTTCCAAAATATTCAGTATCCAATCTGAAATACAAAGTAAGTGAAGAAGAAATTTAAGCCTTGCTCCAAAGGAAATGTAGTCAGCAGAGAGCAACGCTTTGATAATGCAACTGTTTAAATCAACAGACAAGAATTATTAAAGAAGCTGTTACAGCAGTCTCAAGAAAAAAAATATATGTATGAATGGACAGATAGGGAAACTCAGCATAGACACAGAAGCTGTAAAGAACCTCTTTGAAAAAATACTGCAACTGAAAAATGTGATTCCTGAATAAGAGATCATTTTTCCTACTTGAGAGGATTGGCAATAGCAGAAATATCAGTGAATTTGATGTGAGACTAATAGAAATTATAGAATCACAATGGAGAACATAGTCTCAAATACTTCCTTATCAAATTTTTTTTTTTTTTTTTGAGACTAGGTCTCGCTATTTTTGCCCGTGGAACTGCAGGCTCATGTTGCCCGGGGTACCACAGACTCAAGCAGTCCCCAGCCTCAGCTTTCCAGGTAGCTGGGATTACAGGCGCGCACCACCACACCCAGCTATTTTTTTGGAACGAGGTCTTGCTACCAGTCCCAACCGGGACTCAAACCGCGATCCCTAGCTTCTGCTGCTTCATAGGCTGAAGCTTACAGGCACGAGCCACTGCGCCTGGCCCTTATCAAATTGTTGATCCAGTAAATATGTATAGTTTTATCAACCAAACACTTGTGAAGAATAGGAATGTTTAAGCCATATTTATGGGAGAACTAATTGATAGAAATTTTTAGCCCAGTGATTTGTAAGTGATGCATTTATTACACGTACACATAATTTGTTAGGTTTTTAACCTAAGTGCTTAAGTTTTTAGGGTACAACTTTAAATTCTGTACTCTTAAAATTTCAGATTCTAATTGTTCATTGCAGGTATGTAGGAATTCAGTTGTCTGTTTTATGTTGACTTTGTATCCTTTGAATTTGAGGAACATGTTTTTTCTAGGAAGTTTCCCCTGCCTTGCTACCTTCCCACTCTGTTTTAGATTCTTTTGGGACTTTGTAGTGAATCTTGTCATCTGAAAATAGGTATTTTATTTCTTCCTTTCAGTCTATATGCTTTATATTCATTATCTTAAATTGGATTAGACTTTTTTTATATTTTTCATTATTATGTTGAAGAACAGTGATATCAGGTAATCTTTGTTTCAGGTCTCAGTGGAGAAATATTCCGTCATTCTTCTTCATCTTCATTTAAAAAAATTATTTACTTAAAATTATATATATATTTATTTTGTATTTTCTTAGTTGTTGATCACCTTGGGTATGTTCCCCTTACCCCTCCTTCAGTCACTCTGACTCCTCTCTCATTGCTGTTGGACCATGTTTGGACCATATTTAGCCCATTGAACTCTTTCTTTTCCAGAGCAATGTCCTTTTCCTGGGCAAGGATCTGCATTTCTGGGGCATGGTAGGCTGTGCTACCTAGATATCTAGCTTTTGTGTCGTGCAGCCATTCCAAGCTCCTTGGGAGTATATCAACACCTCCTCCTTCTTGCTGCTGGTTGTTTCTTCCATTTTGGTTTTAGTTCCATTTTACTTCTTCTTTGCCATATATTTCTGGCCTCTGGCTTAGGGAACCTGGCTCCCAGTCCTTTTTGATAGAGAATATACATGATAGAAACAGACAGCAGATGATTAGTCCTGCTCCTCTCTGTTCTGGGTTTGTGGTTTTGCCTTCGGGCTGCTGCCAAGTTTCTGTCCCCTTCCTCCCCCTTTGGTGAAGGAGGGTGCCTTCCTCTCCCTATAGGCATCTCTGAGGTGGATCTTGGGTCCTGCCCAGGAGCTAGGTGTGTCTAGGGCCATTATTTCCCCTACCTCCTCTGTGCCTGGAACTGATTGATTAGTGTTTTTCTTGTTCTTGGTGAACACTGTAAGCCAGCGCAGCACTCCCCTGGCAGGGCTTTGGAGCTTCGTGGGGTGTTTCCTGGGGATCTCTCAGCCATGGGTGCTGGTGGAGTGCAACACACCGGAGTCCCTCAACCCAGAAGGGACTCAGGCCATGTACAGTCCCTAGAGAGTACAGTCTGCCATCCTGACTTGCGCTGCAGATCACTGGTGGTTGGACCAGAAATATTCAGTGTTTTACCATTAAGTATGATTTTTTTTTATGCCTTTTATCATGTTGAGGAACTCTATTCGTTTTTAAAAATTTACACTTTACTAGCCGGGCGCGGTGGTGTGTGCCTGTAGTCCAAGCACTGGGAGGCAAGAAGCCTGGGATTGCTTGAATTCGTGGGTTTGAGACTACTCCAGACAACATAGCGAGACTTAGTTTCAAAAAAAAAATTAAAAAAAAAAGAACATTTACATTTCACCAAGGTAATTTTAGATTTACATAGAGCTTCAATAGTTAATACTGAGAGAGCTCTTGTAAACTTTGCCCAGTTTTCCACAGTGGTTAACATCTTACAAAGCTGTATCTTAATCATGTTGTTGATATTTACCAATCTAATTCATATTTCCTGTTTTGTCTAATTGTACCTTATCATGTATCTACTACCATAGTCAACTCTCTTGCCTTTTTATCAGTCACCTTCATACCTTCACCCTTACGCTACGCCTAACATCTGGCGATCACTCGTCTATTCTGCAGTTCTGAAAGTTTATAGTCTCAAACGTTCAGTGAATATAATCACAGAGTACAAAGTTTTTGTGGACAGAGTTTTTTTCACTTGTCGTAATACCCTAGACGATTCATGCAAGTTATTGCATGTTCTGTATTTGGGCCATTACAAATAAAGCTACCATTAAACATTCATGTACAGGATTTTGTATTAACATTGTTTTAGTTTATCTGTGATAAATAACAGGTAGTACATTTGGTGAGTCATATGATGGTTGCATATTTATTTTTGGCAATTTTTAAAATTTAATTATCATAACATCAGTTATCTTTTAAAGGTTGTCAGTCCCCTTGGGAATCACCCTCTCTTCCTTACTCCTGTCACTCCACTTCATTGGTCCGTGTTTAACCCTTTAATCTCTTCTTTTTCTGGAGTAATATCCTTTTCCTGGGTGAATATCTGTGTTCCTGGGGCACAGTGGATCGTGCTACTTAGATTTCTAGTCTTAGCTTTGCGTCAGGCAGCCAGTTTGAGCTCATTTGGAATCTATCAGTGCCTGTTCCTCCTTGCTGAATGTTCCTTCCATTCTGTTCTCAGTCCCTCTTTGGTGTTTTCTTCTTTTTTTCCCCTTTCTCTGTATTTCTAGCCTCAGGGTTGGAGAGTCTGGTTCCTTTCCTTTGTTAGTTTCTTGAGGGGACAGATGTCAGCTGATGATTGGTCTGGTTGGTCTCCTCTGTCATGGTTTGCCACTTGACTGTCAGGCAGCTGCCATATTTCTGTGACCTTCTTCCCCCTATCAAGAAGGGGTGTGCCTTGTTCTTGTTCTTGCTGGAGACTTCTCTGAACCAGGATTTTGGCTCACAGCCTCTGGTTATGTTGTAGGTGTCATTCTGATAGTAAAATCAGGCAACAAAACCAACAATGTAGGGTATCTAACTAAAATTACAAGTGAGAGCAGCTGTTGCTTTAAATCCAGCTTCTCTTTAGGGTCATCCCAGCCCGTGTAAGCAGTAGCAAGACCACACTAACCTTAAGAAGAGGCAAAAACAGATTTATTCATTAAAAAGACAAAATAGACAAAGTCACTGAACTTACATAGAACTTACACTGAACTTTGATTATCTTACCAACCAGTTCAATCTCTAGTCCAAAAAACTGCACATGGCTGGCTGCTTTAGCCATGTGTGTCCATAAAATGGCGATTGCCCTACCTGCAAGCCAGATGAAGAAATCAAGATGGCATCGTTGCTCCTCCTTCAAAAGTGGGAGATTCAAATCCAATGAAGAAACCAGGGTGGTGTTTCTCCTCTAAAAGGCACACTTCCAGCATTCTTTCAGCTTCAAATCTAAAGTGACCCGAAACCAAGCAAAACAAGTGTTCAAGTACCACATTTCCAAGTCAACTTACACAAGTCACAAGTTTCTCCAACATGCTCTCCCAGGCTCCTCACCAGCCCAGGCTTGGGATGGAAACCCAGAGTAGCTTCCTTCCCTGCCCTCTTGCCCTATGGGGCAGCGGCAACTCTGAGGCCTCCAGCCTCCCTGCTGCTCTTCTGCTCTCCTCTTCACAGCTTTGCTCCTTCTCTCTCTGTCCTCTCCTCCTTAAATTCCCTTATACTGCTCCTCTCACGAGAAGGCTTGGCTTTCTTCCTCCAAATCTCCGCGCATCCCCCCCTACCCCCCCAGCCTTGGGAGGCTGGGAGGCCAAGGCTAGGAATTGCTTGATTCCATGTGTTTGAGACTACCCCAGGCAACATAGTGAGACCTAGTCTCAAAAAAAATAGCTGGGTATGGTGGCATACACCTGTAATCCTAGCTACCTGGTAGACTGAGGCTGTAGATTGCTTGCGTCCGCGGCATTGGGACTACCTCAGGCAACATAGTGAGACCCAGTCTCAAAAAAAAAAGACAGACCCCCCCCATCTCTGCCCCCCAGGGTGTAATGGCTGCTATTCCAATGCGCTATTACGATGCTGGGGACCACAGTCCCCCCAATTTCACCACAGCACCCCTATAATTGGTCATCTCTATAATTGGTTTCACAGTCCTGTGTTTGGTGGTTCTCTCCAGGCTCTTTTTGGTTTCTGCTTGGGAGAAGTGTGTGTCCAGGACTTTTGTTCCTATCTCTCACCTCCTCTGTTGCATTATTTGACATTTTCTTATTGCTGATGAGGACTGACTGGAGTGTGTGTAAGCCAGAGGGGGTTAGAGTCCTGACCCCCTGGACCCTCCTCCTCACACATGTCCTGGCAGGGTTTCCCCTATCCTTCCCATGCTAAGTGGAAGGCTCCCACCCCACTGGTTGGCTCACACCCCAACCCCCATCCTCGCTCTGGGGAATGGGGTCTGACCAGGCCTAGAAGTCATGGTGGCCCGGGGGGGCATAAAGGCAGTGGCTATGGGATAAAAGCCAGGGCAGCATTAGGGGGTGGGACTTCTGCCCTTCTCTTGCAGACTGGAAGATACCCTGCCTGCACCCACACCCCAACCCCCTTGGAAACCCAGGCCAGCTGGTGCCTGGACACCAGAAGTCGCAGCAGGGCCGGGGTGGATATTTATTTTGTTTGAGATGTTCCTAAAGTATTTTCCAAACTGGCTGCACTGTTTTATATTTTCCGCAGCAATGTGTGAGTGATCCAGTTTCAACATATCCTTAAAAAAAAAAAAAAGTTTAGACACTGGCAAAGATTAGGTAATATCTCATTGTGGTTTTAATTTACATTTCCTTAACAACTCAAAAAATTTTGAACAATATTAATGTATAATTTACATAGTATAGCATCCAGCAAAGTTCAGGATTTCATCCTTTTTATAGTTGGTTAGTATGTCAGTGTACATGTATACCACATCTTATGTACTCCCATACAATTCTATAACATTTTTCATCTCAAAAAGAACCACCGTAATTTTCAAAAAAATTTTTAATTCATAATTATCATACAACATTGGTCACGTTTGTATGTTTTATTGTACTCCTTATTCTCCACACCATCCCCCCCCCCCCCATCACTCCGACTCCTCTTGCTGCAAGGTGTTGGTCCATGTTTAGCCCATTGTTGGGTTTTTTTTTTTTTTTAAATCTATGTCCATTTTTCCTGGGTGTGGTCTTGTACTCCTGGACAGCAATGGATGAGGCTTTTTAGATCTCCAGAAGTAGCTGATGCAGATAATCAGGCTGAGTAGGTCGGGAACTTGTAGGACCAATGTGGTGCGCTTCTCCAGGACCCTTTCTGGTGTCTGTCACCTGTTACTTTTCTGTGCCATAGAGTTCTGATATCTGGGTTGGGAATCCAACTCCCAGCTGATGGCAGTGGAGGTGTTCCCTGCTGTGGCCAACTTCCCCGGGCAGTTGGTCCAGCTCCTCTCTTCTCTCCTGTTAGCAGTTCTGCCATGTGGTTATAGCCAATCATTGTGGCTTTCTTCCACCATTGATTGGTAAAAGAGGGAGACTCTTTGATGTTGCACATTACTGTGGGCCCGGACTTGATTCCCCAGTGCCAGAGAGGATGCAGGTAGAAATCTGTGACAGGTCACCTGAGGCTCTGCTTTCACCTTCCTGTCTCATTGTTTCCTGACATGTTGCTTATCCCAGCCAGGTGGTGAGTGCATCCAGGGCTGTTATTACCTTTCCTCTGCATTGTATCTGCAGCTGGAGAATCTGGGTTTTTCATTCTTAGTGCAGGTCTGACTGGGGGATTGAGGTTGGAGTAAACCAAAGAAACACCCTCCTCCCCATCCCCAGCCCCACGCCTTGCCAATGTGGAGGCAGAGGCTGACTTCCATAATCATCATAATTTTAAACTATCTGGCTCTCAATCTTTAAAACTACCAATACACTTTCTTTTTTCTTTAGAGGTTTATGTTTTGAATTTTATTATGAATGACATTTTAAGTTTATAACTGACTTTTTTTTTTTTTTTTTTTTTTTTTTTTTTTTTTTTTTTTTTTTGGAGACTGGGTCTCACTATTTTTGTCCATGGAACTGCAGGCTCATGTTGCCTAGGGTACCACAGACTCAAGCAATCCCTAGCCTCAGCTTCCCAGGTAGCTGGGATTACAGGCGTGTGCCACCACGCCCAGCTATTTTTTAAAAAATTTTATTTCTAAATTCATATAAATTCTTACACAAGTAAATAGGGTAAATGGTTACTGGCATGCCTTCCCTCCTCCATGCCCCACCCCCTTGTGTTTACTCTGTCTCCACTCTCATTATTGTTTTTGGTTTATGTTGGGTTCATTGGTTCTTTGGTCTCTTTTTCTCTGTGGCTGTGTACATTTGTCGGATGAGGGACTGTGTTCCAGGGCCATGGCACATTGTGCTTGATGGTTTGTAGTCTTAAGCTTTGTATTGGGCACTCAGTCCATATTCATTTGGGGTCTATCATTGTCTTCTAGTTGCTGGCTCTAGTAGGTCTCCTTGCCATTCCATTATCTCTGCAGCTTATTTGTTTTACCTCTGGCTTTGTGCTTCCTTTCCACCAGCCATTGTCAGTGGTGAGGTTACTCGGTGAGGGCAGGCATCCACTGATGGACGTTGCAGGTCATCTCCTCTCCATCTGTTTGTAGATTTGCTGTGAAGCCAATGCCCCTGACTATGCATGCTTCTTCTGAGTCCTATACACGTGTCGTGCAGGCTCTTTTCTGACCCCTCATCAGTTCTATATGGCTTTGTGTACGTCTGTGCTATTAGTCCTCCTATGAGCTAAGTGTAGTGAGGGTGAAACAGCAAGGGTGTCATCATCTCCCCCACACCCCATTCCTAGATCAAGGATGTATCCAGTCTTGCCTGTGCGCTGGCTGGTCCCCCTTACCTGCCAGGTCGAAGGCAGAGGGGCCCAGTGGGTGCTGCATGGTTGCTGAACGGGTACAGCTGCTGGCCTAGGTTCACTAGCAGCTGTGCACACCTGCCGATTAGGGCAGGCGCAGCTCCCACGTGCCAAGCTGGTCGAGCTTCTCAGACCAGTTCCTAGGCCCCACCTACTGCTGGGACGTCAGCAGGAGGGACCTAGTGCTGTGACGCCCCGCTATTTTGGGGACTAGGTCTCACTGTGTTGCCCAGAGTGGGACTCAAACCGCGATCCCTAGCCCCAGCCACTTCATAGGCTGAAACTTACAGGCATGAGCCACCATGCTCGGCTTTATAACTGACTTCTTAGAACAGTTTAGTGTTTATGTTTATGGTGTGTATTAGTACTTCATACCTTTTTATAGTCAACTAGTACTCTATTTTGTGGACACACCATGAATTTGGTTTGTTAATACACATTTCTCTTGCTTTCACCTTTAGACTAATGCAGCTATAAAAATTTTGAACAAGTTAGTGTGTGATCATGTATTTTCACATTTCTTGGGTATATTGTGTATGTGTGTGTGTGTATATATATATACACACAGATATATGTATATAACACACCTTAGAATGGAATTTCTGGGATTTATGGTATAAGTCCTTTGTGGAATTGTCTGTTCAAATAACCTTGTTCATTTTAAAATGGAACATTTGCCTTTTTATTGTTGATTTGTAAGATTTTTTTTATACAAGGATATTTTGTTCTGGTAAAATATACACAAAATAAAATTTTTGTTTTTCTTTTCTTTTCTTTTTTTTTTTTGAGACTAGGTCTCGCTATTTTTGCCTGTGGAACCATAGGCTCACGTTGCCCGGGGTACCAGGGACTCAAGCAATCTCCAGCCTCAGCTTCCCAGGTAGCTGGGATTACAGACATGCGCCACAATGCCCAGCTATGTTTTTGGAGCCTGGTCTCGCTAAGTTTCCCAGAGCGGGACTTGAACCATGATCCCTGGTCCCAGCCATGGCTTCCTAGGCTGCCGCTTACAGGCATGTGCCACCATGCCCGGCCAAATTTTTCATTTTTTAAGTGTGCCATTTTTGTGGTGTTAAGTGTATTCATATTGTTGTACCACCACCCCCAATGTCTCCAGAACTTTTTCATCTTCTCTGACTGAAACTTTATACCCATTAAATACTTAATGTTACAATTCCCTCACTCTGGCCCCTGACAATCTCCGTTCTTCATTTTGCCTCTGTGAATTTGACTTTTGACCATTTTAAGAGCCTTCTATCTGTGGGATCATTTGTCTTTTTTTTTTTTTTTTTTTTTTTAAGATACTAGGTCTCGCTATGTTGCCCGGGGTTGTCTTGAACCCATGGACTCAAGTGATCCCTAGCCTCAGCCTCACAGGTACCTGGGATTACAGGCACAGGCCACCATGGCAGGCTTCATTTGTCCTTTTATGTCTGGCCTAGTTTACATATTGCCTTCAAGCTTCATTAGTGTTGCACCTTAATGAAAATTCTTTTAAATGCTCATTCCAAGTATGTATGTTCCGTATTAATCACTCATCTCTCAGTGGACACATGGTTTGCATACATAATTTGCAGATATTTTTCTTTTTCTTTTTTTGAGACTAGGTCTTGCTATTTTTGCCTTTGGAACCGCAGGTTCATGTTGCCCAGGGTACCACAAATTCAAGCAATCCCCAGCCTCAGCTTCCCAGGTAGCTGAGATTACAGGCGCATGCCACCATGCCCAGCTTTTTTTTGGGGACTAAATCTCACTGCGTGCCCCCAGTGGGACTCGAACCATGATTCCTGGCCCCGGCCGCTGCTTCCTAGGCTGCTGCTTATAGGCATGCGCCACTATACCATGCCTTGGAGATATTTTCTCATCTTTTGGTTGTCTTTAATTTTCTTTATGGTTCTTTGGAAGCACAGGTTATGAATTTTGATGAAGTCTAGTTTATGTGATTTTCTTTTTGTTGCTTTTGGTTTTTGTATAATAGCTTAAGAATTCAAGGTAATGAAGATTTGCCCCTGCTTTCTTCTGAGAGCTTTCATAGTTTCAGTTCTTATGTTTATATCTTTGAGAGTTTATTTTTAAATGTGGGGTAAGGCATGGGAAATAAACACTTTTTGAACTCGCATGCTGTGTTCTGAGCACCATTTGTTGAAGAAACTATTTTCTCCCCTTTGAATGTTGTGCACACTGTTAAAAATCACTTGACTTTGTGTGAGTGTGTGTGTGTGTATATGGATATATGGGTTTACTTTTGGACTTTTTAACTCTTTTCAACTGATTCATATATGTATCATTTGATAGTACTACACTTTTTTTTTTAGTACTACACTTTCTTGATTAGGGTTGTTTACATTTTGAAATGGCATGTGTCTTGTATTTTGTTTTTACCTTTTGAAAGTTGCTCTGACTGTTTTTGATTCCTTTATTTTTTTTTTTTTTGTTTTTGTTTTATTTGAGGTGATGTCTCGCTATGTTGCCTAGCGTAGTCCCAGGTCCATGAACTCAAGTGATCCCCAGCTTCAGTCTCCCAGGTAGCTGGGATTACAGGTGCCCACCACCATGCCTGGTGGCTGCTTTTTCGAGACCAGGTCTTGTTATGATGCCCAGGGTAGTCTTGAACCCACGAACTCAAGTGATCCCTGGCCTCTTGCCTCCCAGTGCTTGGATTACAGACATGTACCAACACTCTTGGCTTGATTCCTTTAGTTCTCAATGAATCTTACAATGAGGTTGTCGTTTCTACAAAGAGGTCAGGTGGTATTCTGAAAGAGATTGTATCGTATCTGTAGATCAATTTGTGGTGTATTGCCATCCTAACAGTGTTAAGTGTTCCAATTCACATACATGCAGTGTTTACCCTTGATTTAGATGTTTCGTTTCATTCAGTTATATTTTTTAATTTTATTCCTAAATATTTTGTTCTTTTTGGAATTATAATTTTCTTAATTTTATTTTCAAATCATTTTTGTAGGTGTATAGAAATAGAGTTGATTTTTGTGTATTTTTCTTATAACCATCAACCATTTTATTTTATTTTATTTTATTTATTTTATTTTTTTGAGACTAGGTCTTGCTATTTTTGCCTGTGGAACCGCAGGCTCTTATTGCCCGGGGTAGCACAGATTCAAGCAATCCCCAACCTCAGCTTCCCAGGTAGCTGGGATGACAGGCGCGCGCCACCACGCCCAGCTATTTTTTTGGAACTAGGTCTCGCTACGGGCCCCAGGCGGGACCCGAACCGCGATCCCTAGCCCCGGCCGCTTCGTAGGCTGAAGCTTACAAGCACGAGCCACCGTGCCCGGCCTCCATCAACCATTTTAGACTTATTCATTGTAAGTGCTTTTTAGTGGATTCCTTAGGATTTTCTGTATTTAAATGTTACCTCCAAAGAGAGGCCTTCTTTTCACTGATGAACCTATATTAACAAGTCATTTGTACCAAAAGCCCACAGTTTACATTTTAATAACTGTAGTCAGTGGCTATATTTATTGGTAATTTGAAATTTCTTAGCCACTTTTCTAGGCATGCAAGATACATTATAGAATAAAATTGAGAAATTAATGCTCTCCTTAAACGTATATTTAGTGGAGTAAGACAGTAAATGGAAAATGCAACCAGGTAATGATAAAACTGTGCCCTAAATATAGAACTACCATGTAACTATCAACAAATAATTTATATAATGACCTTGGGGCTATAGCTGAGGAAACTCTCTGTTATGGGGAACACTGACGGCATTTTCTGGTGATTGCTCTGGTGGCTATGGTAGTTGGGTGACTGGTGGTACCTTCTCTAGCAGAGACACATGACATTTTCTGCATGGGCTCTCTCATGAATCTGAAGGATAATTTCATGACCGAAGGACTTTTCACACCACTGCAATAGAAAGGCTTCCATTCTTCATGAATCCTCTTATACAGTTGTAGCTATTATACCTGAAAGAAGCTTTTGTCACACTGGGTATGAACAAATATCTTTCCATCGTGTATCTTATCCGATGGGCATTTCACTGAAAGAAAGGCATAAAGATCTTGAGATGCTTCTCATTTTTTGTATGATTTGAGAGCTCTTAGAAATATTTCCTGGTGTCCTTCAGATAGAGATTTGCTCAATGACAGACTCAGGGTTGCCCTGGTTTGTGCTGAAGAGAAATTCTGGTTGCACCATAAGACATCTTATGAAGGTCAGTTCTTGAAGGTGCACTTTCTGAAACCTGGAGGTGTCTAGACCTGATCTAGAACTGAATAAATTATCCAAAGAAATATCTCTATCTTCAGGCCCACGACAGGTCTTTTCCTGGACTTTGAGTAAGGAAGGAATGTCATTGCCTTGGCTTACAATACCATCATTTATGTGACAATTCGTCAAAGAAGGTAGCCATTTTCTTGACCTTCATTTCCTTGTCCTGTCTTTATTAAAGTATATTAGGGAGGCCAGATGGATAACTGTACATTCTTCCTTTAGGATTCCTGTTGACAGTTACCTTATTAGTAGAACAGTGACTTCTCTTAAGGGCATGTCCCTGGAAAAGAGAATTTCCCATGCCTGATTGTGAATGTCGACCATCTCTTTTGAATTTAAAAATGTTCTTCTGGGAATCTACTCAAAGGAGACCTCAGTGTGGGTACAAAGGGACACCTGTGCTTGGATGTTTATTGCAGCACTATTTATAATTGTAAGAACGTGGAAATAACCCAAATGCCCGAAGACAGATGACTGGATGAAAAGGATGTGGTATATATATATATATATATATATATATATACACACACACACACACACAATGGAATATTATGCATCAATTAAAAACGACAAATTTGATGATTTTTAGTAACATGGGTGTACCTAGATGAAATCATATTGGCAGAAACATGTCAGAAGGAGAAAGATAGAAACCAAATGGTTTCACTAATATGTGGACAACCAAATGAAAGTACACAACCGCGGGAGGGGACCAGCTGGAATGGCCAGGGAGGGGAGCTGGTGGGTGACTCCCAGGGATCACAATGTTATGAAATATATATAAATATATATAAATTATTTAAAAAATGCTATTTAAAACTATACTTAAACTACACTTACTTTTTTTAAAGTTAAATCTTGGGTTGCTGGATGAATTCCTGTATGGCTGACTTTCCACACTGGGCTTATCACTATAGTTTTCATTAGATTTCACTCTTGGTGTTTTATGTTCTAGGGGTTTTGACAAATGTATGTTTCCAGTATTTTAATATCATGTAGGTTAGTTTCATTTTCCAAAAGATTCTCAGGTCCATCTTGCATCCCTGACCCCTGGCACCACTGATCTTCTTTACTGTTTCCATGTTTTGCATTTCCAGGAATCTGAAATTGTAGAGTATTTGTCTTTTCACTGGCTTCTTTCACTTAGTAATATGCATTGTGATTCTTTCATGTCTTCTCATGCCTTGATAGTGTATTTCTTTTTTAAAAGCTGAATGTTATTCCACCTAGTAGATCCATATCAGTCAGTTTATCCATTCACCTACAGAAAGTCATCTCTATTGTCTCTCTGTTTTGTCAGTAATGTCTAAAACTACTTAATAAGGAGGTTTATATCAATAAAAAAGGTGTTTGTATAAAATAAATAAAAATGTGTACAGGTTTTTGTGTGGACTTAGTTTTCAACTTATTTGTGTAAATAGGAAAGATTGTGAGTGCCAGACCATACAGTAGGCTTATGTTTAATTTTGTAAATAAAGTCAAAATATCTTCTAAAGTGACTAACATTTTTCAGTCATACCAGTTTCTGTATATCTTCCTTGCTCGGTGACTTTTCTGAATTTTTGCGCATATTTTATCATACTAATTTTATGTGGTTGAGTTTTACAAGTTCTTTGCATATCTTAGATAATAGTCCCTAGTCATATATGTCTAAATATTTTCTCCTGGTCTCATAGAGTAAGACTGATCTTTTAGTCTCTTAAAGTTTGTTAGTATTTTGTTGAGTACTTTTATGTCTATGTAATTTATATTGGTATATAGAGATTTGTTTGTAGTATCTTTTTTGATTTTTGTTCCATAACTGGTTTCAAAAATTAATTGGAAGTGTTCACTTATTTTCCCCCTAAATTTTAGAAATTTAATACTTTCATTTAAGTATATTTTTTATTAATGACATAATTATCTTGCATTCTCCTTTTTCCACATTGTAGGATTTCTTCTGTTTGTGTGTTTCCTGCAGATTTCCCACCACTAAAGTACCCATAGCCCTCCACTGTGGTCCATTATGCTCCCCCCCCCCCCGCCCCAGCTCTTTCTCCTTACATCCTGGATGCCCAAGATCTGTGGTCCGCTTTCAAGAGTTGGTTTTAAAGTTTGTCTTTGATCCTTTGTTTCATTTCTCTATTTTCCACCTATAAGTGAAATCATCTGGTACTTCACTTTTTACCAGAGCGGGTAAGGGAAAGGGGAGAAAGTGATAGGAGAAGGAAGGTGGTGATAAGGTACTCACATTGGAGCTTTGCTTGAGTATGAGTGAAATGTGTGTACATATATATGTAAGTGTGAAGATATCCTAAAATTATCAAGTCATGTAACCTCAAATGGCCAGCAATAAAATTTATAAAAAGTCTTTTTCATTCTGACTCACTTCACTTAGGGTAGTCTCAGTTCCATCTGTGTTGTCACAAATAGCATGATTTAATTTATATGATTGTAAGACAACTGATGATTGTATGTTGGTTTTGTATCCTGCCACTTTGCTGAACTTTTTGGTGCCTTTTTTTTGAGACTAGGTCTCACTATTTTTGCCTGTGGAACTGCAGGCTCACATTTCCCGGGGTACCACGGACTCAAGTGATCCCCAGCCTCAGCTTCCTGGGTAGCTGGGATTAGAGGCGCAAGCGACCATACCCAGCTATTTTTTGAGACTAGGTCTTGCTGTGTTGCCCCGAGCAGGACTCGAAACGTGATCCCTAGGCCCAGCAGCTTCATAGCCTGAAGCTTACAGGCAGGAGCCACCATGCCTGGCTCTGTTTGTTGCTTTAATTAGTTTTTTTCCATGAAGTTTTTGGAGCTCTACATATGCATGATCTTATCTGCAAATAAAGATAGCTTTACTTTTTCCCCAGTTTGGGTTCTTTTTGTATTTTTCTTTTGTCTAATTGCTCTAGCTCTGACTTCTGATAGATGCTGAATACTAATGGTGGGAGTGGATATCCTTGTCTTGCACCAGATGTTAATGGAAAGGGTTTCATTATTTTGCCATTGAGAATGATACTAGTTATAGGCTTGTCATATATATGGCCTTTGTTATGTTAAGATAACGTTCTATTTACCCCAAGTTGTCAACTGTTCTCATTATAATACTTAATACTTTCATTTAAATATTTTCTGTTAATGACATCATTATCAACAAACCTTATCAGATGCTTTCCTCCTGTATGTTAATAAGATCATGTGATATTTGTGGGGGGGGGTTGTTGATGTGGTGAATTACATTGATTGAGTTTGACGTTTTGAACTATCCTGTAAATCCCACTTGATCATGGTGTATAATCTTCCTAATGTATTGTTGGATACTGTTTGCTAAGTTTTTTTTTGAGTGTTTTTGCATCTGTGTTCGTTAGGGAGATTGGTCTGTAGTTTTCTTTGTGTCATTTTTGTTTAGTTTAGTGTGTGATGTGGACCTTATAGTTAATGCTTTTAAAGAAGAGATTATTGTGTTAAAATAAGTGCTCCTATCTCAAAAGTTCTTCCTGTGATTTTTTTCTTCAAATTTTATTGCTGGCCATTTGAGGTTACATGATTTTATAATTTTAGGAGAACTTCACACTTACGTATGTGCACATACTTCACTCATACTCAAGTAAAGCTCCAATGTGAGTACCTTATCACCTTCCTTCTCCTATCACTTCGTCCCATTCCTCCCCTCTGGTAAAAAGTATATTTTCCACATAGTCTAAGAATTAATTTTGTTGTGCTTTGCTAGTGTGTTTTCTTTGGTTACGTATATTCCATGAATGTCTTAAACCATCCAGTAACACAGTTTCTGACTTATTTTGTTTACTATAATCACCTCAAAATGATCTCAAAAATTTTTTTCTAAAAGACAATATTTAACTTTCTTTAATAGCTGAGTAGTATTACATTTAGTGTCTTTTCCACATTTTCTTTATCCTGTAATATATTGATGGGCATCTAGGTTAGTATCTTGACTTGGCTATTTTGAATGATACTGTGAACGAGGGAGTATGCTTTTTCTTATAAATCTTTCCCTATTTTTTACGTAAATACCTACATATGCTATTTCTGGATCATAGCATGTTTCTGTTTTAATAAGAATTTCCATACTGTTTTCACCAAATTACATGCCCACCACAGAGGGTGAGTGCTCCATTTTCTTCATATCCTTGCCAACATATGTATTTACAGTCTTTTGGTATAGGTCATTCCCACAGGGGTAAGGTAATAGCTCACTGTGGTTTTGGTTTTCATTTTCCTCATGTGGAGAGTTTTAGCATATACATGTAGGTCATTTATTTATATGTCTTTGGTGAAGTATCTGATGATATTTTGCCCATTTTTTGATTTTTTTTTTTTATTGTTGAGACCTATGGGTTTCTTACATATTTAAAAGTTAAGCACTTATTGGATATTTGATTTGCATGTATCTTCCTCCAATCTATATCTTGCCTTTTTATTTGTGGTGCATTTTTCCTTATATAGAAACATTTTTAGTTTGATGTAGTTCCATTTGTTTCTTTTTGCTTTCTTGTTCCTTGTTATTATGTCCCCCAAAACATATACATTTATATGTATATATATATCTATATATATAGTCGATATCAAGAAGAGTATCACCAAGTTTCTTTTATCTATTCCATGGTTTTAGGTATTATAGCCTATCTTTAATACATTTGAAAATAATTTTTGTCTCTGTAATTAAGTAATTGTCTTGTTCATTTATTTTGTATATGACTGTCTACAATGTTTCTCAACACTATTTGTTAAAGAATTTTCCTCTTTCCATTGTGTGTTCATGACTCTTATCTAAAAGTAATTAATTGTCCATGTATCTTTGGGTTTGTTTTGGGCCCTTTCTTGTTCCATTGATCAGTTGTTACTGTTAAATACACTAAAATTTTGAATACTTTTTTTTATTTTGAGACTAGGTCTCGCTATTTTTGCCCATGGAACCGCAGGCTCTTGTTGCCCAGGGTACCACAGACTCAAGCAATCCCCAGCCTCAGCTTCCCAGGTAGCTGGGATTACAGGCAGGCGCCACCATGCCCAGCTATTTTTTTGGAACTAGGTCTCGCTACGGGCCCCAGGTGGGACTCGAACCGTGATCCCTAACCCCGGCCCTTCATAGGTTGAAGCTTACAGCACGAGCCACCGTGCCCGGCCTAGTGGGAATCTTTTTCTTCCTAACCTGCCTTTCTGTTTATGATTGTATTCTCAAGCCTTTGTTATATCCTTGAATTCTTTCAAATATATATATTATATGATATAGTGTATATTAGATATTTCATGATATACAGTTAATATATATAATGTATATAATATGTATATTTTGCATGTATATATATTTCCATTCTCATTCAGCTTTTGCATCTTCAGATACTCCTTGTTTCCCAGTCATATATGTTGCCTTTTTTCTTTTTTCCACCTGTCTCTCTCCCCCCACCATTGGTGCATTGTGTTTTTAGTTTTTTCCATCTTTCTTTAATTTGGTGCCAGGTAAGAGAGGGATAAGAGCTTGGATTTCAAGGAATTGGTCTCAGTCTTGTTTGGGGTGGAGGGTTATTCTAGGTAGATAGTTTTACACTACTTTTTCTCCCATTGATTTAAGAGCAAACAGTGTTCTCTGCTTAACAGTACCCAAGTTCTACGGTCATATTTCCTTGCTTTTCTGCAGAGTACAGCAGATCTCCCTCAAATCCCAGCAGTCAGGGAAGAGGAGGTTATGTCACCTCCACTGTTGATAGCCAGTGGTGCCAATGTCTCATGTACCATGTAGGTTTATACTCTACCCCTCAGTGAGAAGATTTGCCAAGCCTGGTCCCTGTGTCACACTCTTTTTTGGCCACCAGGTTGTTTGACTGAATTCGCTGCCATTCTATCTGTTCTTCCCTTTGCTTCCCTTGTTCTGCCCCCTTATAAATCATGAGTATAGAAGCAAAATTTCCAGGGGTTAGTCCTTTGTTGATAGTGATAAACTGGTGAAATTTCCTGTAGACAAAATTTAACTTAGGTGTACTTTGGGGAGAGATTTATCACACCGCCTCCCCCCTTGGTAAAGTGTATTTTGGATAGAATATCTGGTTTAGGACTATTTTAATGTGAGTAGTATAGTACCAGTACTGCTATTCTTCATAAATTGGAAGATGGGTTCATGGAGTTGTAAGTATTAGTATTCTGTTTGATGATGCATTGAAGAGATAAAAGAGTTTTTATTTCTTCTCTTTGAAGATAAAATCTGCAGTTCTGGAAGTAATTCTGATATGATGGAAAACATCAAAGAAGAGGTAAGAATAATTATTTATTAATTACTTATAAATAACCATAGTATATGCCCTGGTTGCTTCATGTATGATATTAAGTGTCCTTTTTTTATCCAAGTATTATGATACTTCATCTTGATTAGTTTTTCAATTTTAGGCGGTGTTTGTTTTTATTACTGTTGTGATTTGCCTCAGAAGTGTACCTACCTACAGTACAGAGTTTCCAACAGATAGGTATCTGAAGGTTTTTATATTGTAACTCTGGTTCTTGCATAGCTGTTATCACCTTCACTTCTTGCTTCTCAGAACTCTGAAATTTGATATTCAGAATCTTTTATGTGTTACTATGAGAACCCATTTTGAGGTCCTTTATCTAATTCCAGATCTATACTATGCTTTTGATACCCTTTTTTTTCAGCTAGTATAGATATTTAATACAATATAATATACTGGCAGAACCGTGGTAAATTTAGTATGTCATAGTAAGCTGTAGAAGGTATTCTGTGCCATGTACTAGGATAGAGAAAATGACACACTTAGACCTAAAAACTCCTTCACATTGTTTCACGATGATTGCTTTTACACCTTTATTTTGTCTTTGTTGACTAGGACAGGGTCATTATAAATAGTATATATTCTCCCACTTTCACGGAGTTTAATGGTAACAATTTAATAAAAGCCCACTCAGAAAAATACAGGGATACCTGCTAGGAAATGAAAATCAGTTTTTCATGTTCCATATATGAAAACTTTTTTTTAACCATACAATTTTGATTATATCACTATATCAAGTAGCTTAGTGTAGGAAAATAGTTAATATTGTGGAGATTTGTATTGAGAATGCTATTCACCTTTGTATTTATTTCTCATCTTTAGGGAGCTAGCTCTTCAGAAAAATCCAAATCATCAGGATCATCACGATCAAAGAGGTTGGTTGATCTTGAATGGGAAACATTTTTTTTTTCAGTTTGCTTTATTTTCTATTTCTAAAAATGACAATCTTTTTCTAAACTTATATGAAACACTTGTTTTAAGTAAACTATTTCATACAAACATGCCTATTAATATATTCACATTTAATAAACCCTCATGTATTCATCACTTGACTTCAATAATTAGTCATTCTTGAGAACTTGTTAGAAGAGTCTAGCAGGGGATTGCAGCTAATCGTATACCCTTCACTGAATGGTATGTCTATTCAGGGAAGACTGTCTTCTTTGATTAAACATGCAGCTTTGGGAGGGATGAACATGGATCTGTAATGGAGCAAAGGAACACTTGATTAGTCAGCCATGTCAGCTGAATCAATCCTGGCAATCATTGGGTTAACAGATGTCATAGTGAGATTGCCCTCATATTGACTACTTATTCATTATGACTTTGAATTTTAATGGAACCTTAAGACTTAGGTTTATTATGTAGTAGTTCTCCTCTTAGTCATGTGGATCATTTCTTTTATATCACACGGGTACTTTATAAAAGTAGAAAAGGGAAATTGAATGGTAGCATGTTTTTTTAAGGGTTATATTTAATTGTCTAGGATGGGGAGTGGTAGCCATAATAATTATCAAGAAGTTATAAGGAGATGGATGAATGGTAAAAATACTGTCATCTGTTAAATTGTCAATGTGAATTGTCTGTAAGAACTGAAACTAGTTTCAAGTTTAGTATAATGCATAACATGTTCAGTATCATTTTATTACAATTTTGCAATATTGACTATTAGATTATGTTGTTTGTGGCCATCTTGAATAGCTTGATTATTAATAAATTAAGCTTAATAAACAGTTTTCTTGTTACTAGCTTATTCTCCACATTAGTGATTCTTAAAGTGAAGTTCCCTTCATAATACCCTTGTAGCTTTTTCAGTATGCATATGTCCTGGTACTACCTCAGTCCATCTGAAGCATGTTCTTTAGTAGTAAACATCTTTAGTTGATTCTAACTGGTTAGGAGCTATTGCTAAATCTGAAGACATTATTTTTTGTTTATTGGGTGTTGTTCCAGTTGTCAGAAATACCCATAATTCTGTGAACTTAATTCCTTCATAGGAAACCTTCAATTGTAACAAAGTATGTAGAGTCAGATGATGAAAAACCTTTGGATGAAACTGTAAATGAAGATGCTTCTAATGAAAATTCAGAAAATGATATTACTATGCAAAGCTTGCCAAAAGGTAATGTGTACTTTTTCATGTGAATTCAGATATATTTTACCTATTTTGTATGTCATTATTACAAAATTGGAACTTAATTAGTATTAGCTGTGTGTTAAGGACCAAACTTTTCATTTTAATTGTGATAGTGTAGTCTAAACAGTCTATTAGCATATAATGATAATATGTTTTTGAGGTTAAAAATTTAGAATATTCAGCTTTTAAAAGAAAAAAAATTGTTTATTCTTTTCATTGGGTTTTGAAAAGAGATTTTAGTTTCCAAATTATACATGTGGAAGTTGGTTTACAATGTTATGTTTTTATACAGTAAATTTTAAATATATTTGATAAAAAAAAATAATGTTCTGAAACTTTAAAAAATACTTAAAGTCTACTTGTCTTACTGAATTCTTAAAAATTCCCTTTTGCTGAAAAGTGTAGTAAGCTATCAAAGATAGATTTAGGTATATTGGTTGCAGTTATCTCTTTAAAAAACCTGTCACAGGCCGGGCACGGTGGCTCGTGCTTGTAAGCTTCAGTCTATGAAGCGTCCGGGGCTAGGGATCGCGGTTCGAGTCCCGCCTGGGACCCGTAGCAAGACCTAGTTCCAAAAAAATAGCTGGGCGTGGTGGCGCGCGCCTGTCATCCCAGCTACCTGGGAGGCTGAGGCTGGGGATTGCTTGATTCCGTGGTACCCCGGGCAACGAGAGCCTGCGGTTCCACAGGCAAAAATAGCAAGACCTAATCTCAAAAACAAAACAAAACAAAACAAAACAAAACAACAACAACAACAAAAAAAAACCTGTCACATACCACGCAATTGTTGCAGTTCTTACCTTAAACCTTTACTAATTACAATGGGGGGAAGTCAAATGAAAATTGTTGACTTTTCATAGCCCATGTCTGAGATCAGTTTGAGTACATGATGAAAGATTAAAAGGAACTTGTAATTTCACAGTGTTCTAAAATCAAAAATTTAAATCTCTTTTCTTTATTAAGTAATATGTTTAAGACTCCTAGCAGATTTTTCAAATACATTCTGACAAACCATTTATAGTAGTGTTTATTAAACTTCATTCTATGTGTATACTTATGTTTTTATGACACATTTTTTTGATTATGGAAGATTTAAAAAATATGGTGGGTAAGAAGATAAAAATATTGCTTTACCAGGATCAATTAGGAGTTCAATGATGAGAAATGAAATGAAGAAAAGAAATGGAGAGAAAGAAGAGAGATAGAAGAGAAATTGATAGATCTACTTTATACTTGACTTCATAAATCATCTATGAAAATTTTATATAATGGTTTTGGTGGCCAAAGGCAGAGGGAGTTAACATGGGAGTCTGAGTCCTGTAGGGAGCGACTCACTTTGGATTTTTACATTCTCAACATTTGTCATTGGGAGTTCTTTTGATGGCCACTGAGTGAACTAAGACTTAGAAAATCAATTTTTTTTTTGATAATACTATGAAAATAGTATGAAATGTTACTAACCTGAACTAAGCATAGTTCTCTCCAATCAAAAACAAAAGTAAGATTGTTTAGATAAGGTTAAATCTGGGTGATTATAATGAATCGTTTTAATACTCTATTGGATATGTCTAGTTACCACACTTAAAAGAAATAAACCCATTTAATCCTCAAAATAATATTGTAAGACATTTATTGATCCTACTCCTGGAAATTAAGGGACAAGTTCAGAGCTCAATTAACTTTTTATGTTTAAATTGAGAAGCTGAAATTTAATCCCTGATCTGCCTCAATCCAGCTAGTAAATGTTCTTTCAATTGTATTACTTTGCTTCCATTTAGAGAAGAGTATTCAGAAATAATTTTTAAAATTTCAAATCTTTTAAATTTTCAGCTCTTTTCAAATGTTTGGGTTCCTCTGAGAGTATATACAGAAAATGTTTGTCACAAGTAAGAGACTTTTTTGTGGCGAATATTTTATTTACCAGTTTGTACAACCTGAAACTTCTGTGCGTGCCCCCCACATCCTCCCTTCAGAGACTCAGAAATTCATTTATTTAAGTGCTACACCTTGTCAAAATTGTCTCGCTTAATAACATAGGGCTTGTTGCAGGGCAACAGGCCCTGATAACTGCCAGGTTTTTCTTCACTGTTGGCAATAAATGCCTAATTACTGAGCCTAGTAATGAAGGTGTATATGAGACCTGGACCCTTTATACCATGTCACCATTTTATTTGCTTTTGAGAAATCATAATGAATACTTAAATTAACAACCTCTCTCCTCAGTTCACATGTTTTATAGCTAAGGAAGTACATTTTTTCTAAATACTTTATAGGAACTAACAATTGATCTTGTTCTATAGTTTATTGCTTGGGAGTTGTACCCAAGTTTTTAAAGACAATCTTCTGTTGACAACTCTTTAAAGACTCTGTAAAGTACTGAAGCTTTGGCATACTAAATGGGCAATGCTGTAAAACAGATATAGCAGTAGTAGCAGAATGAACTTTTCATTGCCCCTCTTATTCCTCCATAACTGTTAAACAACCTTAAAATTCTTTTTCTGAGTTTGTGATTTGGATTATGAGAACAGGTCGTCTTTAAAATATTTTTTATGAACTTCTTATGGAGCTTAGCATAGATTTTCAAAAAAGCTATAAAAACAGCTTTTCTGATAGGCACTATAAAATTCAGAACTGGGCTGAGGCTTTCTACTTTATTCACACATTTCTGTTATTAGTTTATAATACCTCCCCTTTTTATGAACTATATTCCAACAAGTAATCTGATTGTTGACACGTGGCCCTTTTATTATTTCCATGATTTATTTACTCTTGGGAGGTCCTTATTACAAGTATTGAAAGCTTGAAAGAAGCAAAACTATGTACCAGCAATGTTGGCTTTATCTGAACTGAAGTCTTGTACTTCACTTGCACATTTAATATGTGTAATGGTTTTTTAAATGAAATCATTCTAGGTACAGTGATTGTACAACCAGAGCCAGTGCTGAATGAAGACAAAGATGATTTTAAAGGGCCTGAATTTAGAAGCAGAAGTAAAATGAAAACTGAAAGTCTCAAAAAACGCGGAGGTAAATACAAGTGAAAATGAGAACATGAGTTTCAATTGCTGTTTATGACCATATTGGAAAATCTGATGTGCTTACTAAAAATACCTCCACTTTTTTGCCCATTTGTTTATTAAAGCACTACTTAAAAATAACTTCTGTTTCTCTCTGAGCTCTGAAGTAGAAAAGGTTAAATAACATTTATCAAAATACCTTTGCCTTCAGTGGCTGTTACATTATTCAAAGAAGCTGAGTATTTCCTTCTTGCATATGTAACTTCTGTAATGCCTACCTGCTAGAATTCCATATGATCCTCTTACCTCAGAAGAACTGTAGATTTCAACAAAATCTTGTCTATTGCCTTAAGGTAACTTTATACATAATGTAAAATCATTGTTTCATGGGGCAGTAGACATGTGAATTAGTGTTACCTGGGGTGCTTATTAAAAAAGCAAGTTCTTTGCTTGCATTCTTAATTGGAATGTTGGGGATGACTTCAGAAACATGCCCCAGTTCTAACATGTATTAAATTTGGAGCTGTATTTCTCTAAGGATAGCAATGCAAAGATGAACAGAAAGTTAGAACTCCCTCCATCTGTCTGAGCTCTTTGTCTTTTCATCCTCACACATACAACCATACTGACTATAACCATCTGTAGAAAGTCATCATAAGGAGGATTCATTTAGAAATTTATGACAATGGGATATGTGTTTGCATGTGATTTTGAAATAGTACCAGCGTGCATATTTTAGCAGATAGATAGAGCCAGAATCCGTGGCTATAAAAGGAACAAATCTCTACAAGATAGAACATAACACTAAATTTTTAAGTAGAAATATATTGGAAGCATAACTGTTTAGTTCATCTAGTTAATTGTGAAATTATTACAGTTGTTGTATTGGTAAAATTTTGTGTAGATTTTTATTTCTGTGCCATAGTATTTTGATAAATCTAGAAATTGTGTTTGTAAACTTTTATACATCTTTTCAAATTAATTCATTAGATTGTTGGAAATAATTAAGGAAATGTTTAGTCTTTGATCTACATCTTGTTTAAACATAAGGAAGACATTGAGAATCTAGTTCATAATAGGGAATCTTTCATTAGTAACAAAACTCATTAAGACTGAGTAATATTCTTAAAATTTAAGAGAATCATCATTTAAGAGGTAATGGTAAGGAGTAGTTAAGGGTTTCTGCTGATCTTGTATCTTCTAGACAATAAAGATAACTAAATATTCCATTGTGTCAGAATTAATATTTAAATGGTGCTTTTTGTTTCGGGAGGGATTCTGGAGCTGTCAGTGTCTGAAATGTGGATAAGGACTGAATGGAGAGTAAAAATAGAATCATAATAGTTGGGGAGGGTGTTGCTAGTGCCACCTTGCTGTACTTCTGGTATTTGGTGTGAACTGATGTTTCTGGAACATTTTATTGAGTGTTCTGTGTAAGAGTGTTCATATCATTTATGTTTATAATCACATGGTAGCATTTAAATCTTCATTTAATTTATGTCTTAGTAATTTGCTCTAACTTTTGTTGTTGCAAATCACACAAGAAATTTCATTGTCTAATTATGTACACATTAATGAGTAAACTAGTGACTTGAGAGCATGATTTGCTAGTTAATAGTTAAGGTAGCCCTAACTTTGAAGTCTCATTTAGGAAATGTCAAGAAGGTAAACTTGATATCTATACAGTATAATTTTTATTAATTTGAAAGAAAAATAAATCATAAAGATATAGGTATATTGACATTTTAGGAGTCACTTTTATAAATACCATAACCTATTTTGATATTTATTCCTTGTTTAGTCACTAGATAACTTTTATACTTAAGTTTTCTGTACGGTATAATAATTTTATTTTCTCTTTAAACTATTAAAATGTATTGACCTCAGAGTTAGTAAAGGCCTCGTTCTATTTATGCACTGTATTATAATCACAAAAATTCTTTGTAACTAAAAATAAAATTCAAAAAACATGCACAAATAGAAACACGTACATAGAGTACCTTTCACAATTTTACAATACTTGCTTCAGATCTCAAAATTCTTATTCAGTCTTTTCATGCATGTCCTCTTTCCCTTGCCCATCAGGTAATGATTATCCTGAAATGTGTATTGTATGTGGTTTCTATTCAATTTTTCTATACACAAATTTATTCATAATGCATTTAGTTTTCATTTAAAGAAACAAAATATTTTTATGCATACCTCCTTTCACAACTTTTCTCCCTCAGAATTGTTTTTAAAATAGTAAATGTACATCTATTTTTATTTTTCATTGTTAATAGAATTCTATTATAAACTTATATCCATTTCCAAATATGAGTTTATTTCCATGTGTTTATTTTATGATTTTTCTAATTTACTATTTGTGCTGCAGTATCATCTATATAATTTCTTATTCACGTGTAGGAGAAACTTTCTGAAAAATAACCTAATTTTGTGTAATTCTTGAATGCTTAATGAATGCCTAATAGATGCTAACAGTGGGTGGACATTTAAACTAGCTTTTAGTTGTTCTTTATCTGAATGCAGTCATTATTTTAAATGAAAAGGCATATTTATTACAATTAAGGCAAATGCAGAATATACAAATACTCAATATCAAACACTAATATGGGACAGTATGATTTAGAATATATTAGCAGCTTATATATAGTCAACATTCAAATTATATATTCTGGAAAAATGTGATGTTGCTCTTATACCTTGGTTAAACTTATTTAACTTCTGCAAATATATTTGTGATAAAGTTTGGGTCCACAGTACTTTGGACCTTAAAACTAAGAAATTCAAAATTTGAGTTTAAACAGTGAGAAAAATAGGTGTTATTTTTATTTAGGGTTAGAAACTGAGAGTTTCAACCCCCCTTCCCCCACCTACCCCCCACTTCTCCCTGTCTCTACTCTTTTGAAATATGACCTGCCATCTTATTGGAATCAAGGTCTTGCTTATACATCAGAATCATTTGCAGACTTTAAAATAATGTCTAAAAGATTCCCATTCAGTGATTTATTAGTAAAAATGTCTATCTCTCTGTTTTTGAAACGATTGTTCAGATGTCTGTAATGTTCACCTTAAATTGTAATTCACTGCCCTAAGCAGAACTAGTGAAGAGAATGAAATAGGCCAGATTTCTTCTTTTTTATTGAGAAGAATATTGCCAATCTATTTTCCTGTATATGTCAGAGGCTGCCACCTAAAACCAGACAGAACTCATAATTGTGGAATGAAGAAAACTTCATTTTACTATCTTATTCGGCTTTAAAACACAAAAAACAAAACTAACATAACAAATGTCCAAAAAGCAAGGAGCAGCTTCTCCATTCCCCCAATATTTACCTTAAAAAACATTCCTTAAATGTTACCAACAACATATGGGTAAACCCCCTCTCTGCCATTATCTCTCAAAAACTAATGTTTTACCCAAATTTTATTACCTTAGCTAGTAGTCTTCCCTAGTTAATTAGCCGTAAAACATTCTCTTAGCTACTTTTTTCTCCCCTTGCCTAAACCCTATAGAAGGCCTAATAATTTACCTTAAAGTTGCTACCAGTCATGCTTCTAGTAGCCCACAGTCTTTAACTGTGTCAATCTCTCTCACTCATCCTTTCTCACAACCCTGCGCCCAGCACTTTACAGTATATACTACAGAGTGAGGTTCTGCCTTTCCACCTCAGCCATTCTGAGATTTTGCTGCCAAAATAGATACACCTGCAAGTCTTATTTGTCCTTGTTTAGAAGTATTAGAAAGTGGTTATGTGGAGTTGACAGTAGACTATTGTAGAAATATGGGAGCTTCACAGAGATTGTGAACAGTGTTGAAGTAAATCTGAGGAATGAAATTGGTAATATAGTATTATATAAGGTTTTCACATAGGATATTGAAAGCATCTGTGCAGACAATTCCATTTTGAGAATTAAAAACTATATGACATATCAAACAACAAGATAGGTTGCAAAACATTCTGCTCCATTTATGTCAATTGCTTCCCCATTGTTTAAGAGATAGTACTAATTTTGTTTGCAAAGCAACAGTAAAACGACAGAGCTCTTGGCTTCTATTTTTAGAAATTCTTTTATGAGGCATTTTTATGGTTTATCAAGTTACTTTTTGAGATGCAGCTTGGATCTGTAAAAGAAAACAGGATTTGTAGCTCTGCAATTTGCTATGGTTGTTAGGTTTTTAACAAGTCCATTCCTACCTGTGTACAAAATGTAATTTTTTCAAGGATTGTGAAGTATTTAGTTTCTAATATAAAAGTTGCAAAATGTTAACTAAAGTAAATATCTTTCTGGGTGTGTATGTATGTGTAAATAATGGTAGCTCCTTTCTCCTAGAAGATGGGCTTCATGGAATTGTGAGCTGCACAGCTTGTGGACAACAGGTCAATCATTTTCAAAAAGATTCCATTTATAGACATCCTTCATTGCAAGTACTTATTTGTAAGGTATGTAACTATCCATTGATAATTCATTCCACAAACATTTGAATGCTTATTACGTTTTAGACTTAAGGTGCACAATGATGAAGAAGGTTGAAATTGTCTCTGCTCTTGGAAGGCTGATGTTTTAGTGGAGAAGATAGACGTAGTAAAATGGCAGAAAATATCATAATAGAGATAGTGTGTAATATTGGCGCATACAGGAAACCTGTGTAACTTGGAGTTAGGCTGGGGGAGCTTTATAATGGAGTATTGATTCAGCATGTTCTAGGTAGAGGGACCTTGAGATTCAAAGTCTGGTGGGCGAGGGAGAGTCTGGTGTGTTGGAGAGTCTGAAGTACATGTGTGTACATGTATAGTTTATAACCTTCCCTTTACATATCCTAACTTCCCATATCTAAACACCTCACATGAAGCAGGGTTTTGACATAACTTGGAGTTAGTAGGATTAAAAAACTGTTGTAAATTTGTTGAAGGTAATTTTAAGTCTCTGTATACTTTTTTCTTAATAATAACTTGGAGTTAATTTAAAATAGAATATCAGGTTGTTTCCCTAACTCATTACCGCCAAGATTAATGTGTTTGTTTCTAATAAAATATCTTCTTGAAATGCAAGGACAGACTAGACTTAACTCAGAGTTCCAGTTCTGTTATCTTGTATGAATTTTTGATCGCTAAGACCTTCTTGAATATATTAAGCTTTACTTCCTCCATAGAAATTTGTATCCCGGGCCGGGCATGGTGGTGCATGCCTGTAAGCGGCAGCCTAGGAAGCCGCGGCCAGGGCCAGGGATTGCTGGTTGAGTCCTTCTGGGGGCATGTAGCGAGACCTAGTCTCAAAAAATAGCTGGGTGTGGTGGCGTGCGCCTGTAATCCCAGCTGCCTGGGAAGCTGAGGCTGGGGATTGCTTGACTCCGTAGGACTCTGGGCAACATGAGCCTGCGGTTCCACAGGCAAAAATAGTGAGACCTAGTTTTTAAAAAAAAAAAAAAAAAAAGACATTTGTATCCCTCTTTTTCCTTCATTTTGGTTTATCCAGGAGGTTATGTAGGGTATATGTTGTTCTAGTTTTAAGTTGTGACAACCAAATTTCATGATACACATTTATGATATACATTCTTTTTCTTGTAAATATATTGTCAAAATTTTTCAAGGCCAGTCTGTTGAGCTTATTACCCCATTTCAGTGGTCAGTAATTTTTATCAGTGGTCATGGAACTATCCCTCTAGTCCCAGTGGAAAGGACTTTAAAGTCAGTCAGACTTCTAAGCTTGTGTTGTATTAGTTGTATGAGTTTAGGAGATTTATTTACAGATTGATGAGTCTCTTAACCTTTTCTCTCAATTTTGGATTAATCCTTCCAATCTTGCATAGTATGTATATGAAATTTAAAGTAAATTAATGTGGGAAAATGTTGGTTTATCTATCATAGCTGTTGATATATGACTGTTATACTTAATCTTAGCAAAAGGCTGAGAAGCAATTATGATGACTATTAAATATATTAAGTAGCAAAAACTTATAATACATTTTGTGTAGCCCTTTAGTAGCTAGATGTATGAGATCAGAAATTTGCTTTATTACAACCTTATATCAACTTTTTATAAGGACTAGTGAATAGTGTTTGATATGGAAATTTACTTCAAGGCATTAACTTCTTGAAATATTCTTATGTATGGAAAGTACTCGTATTGGCTAGTGCATTGTTTTTGCTTTGATTCCCTAAAACATACAACCATCCATATAGATACTCAGACATTCTCTAACTTTTTATAATGACCTGAAAAGTGTTTGTCCTTTATGAATGTTGCCAGTTTTAAATAAAAATTCCCTTTTCTTTTAATAGAATTGCTTTAAGTATTACATGAGTGATGACATTAGCCGTGACTCAGATGGAATGGATGAACAGTGTAGGTAGGTAATATGTCAAGATATCAAGACGAACTAAAATTCAGGGTTGTCTATTTTTTGGGGGGGAGGGGATGGGAAAATTTCCATATAATCTCTCATTAGATTCATTTGTTTGATTAATATCTTCATTTATGTCCTTGATGAAAAATTGTTCTTTGTTTCCAGAAATCCTTAAATTTATGTTTTAATCCAGTATAGAATAAGCAAATAAATTAATATTAAAATTAGTGGCAGGAAAATTTAAACTGCTTTAATAATAAAGAGGCTTCAGTTGAGTTCCCTTTGGGAATAATGTATTAATCTGTAAATAATTTCAGGTGGTGTGCAGAAGGTGGAAACTTGATTTGTTGCGACTTTTGCCACAATGCCTTCTGTAAGAAATGCATTTTGCGCAACCTTGGTCGAAAGGAACTCTCTACAATACTGGATGAAAACAACCAATGGTATTGCTACATTTGTCATCCGGAGCCTTTATTGGACTTGGTCACTGCATGTAACAGTGTATTTGAAAATTTAGAACAGTTGTTGCAACAGAATAAGAAGAAGATAAAAGTTGATAGTGAAAAGAGTAATAAAGTATATGATCATACATCCAGATTTTCTCCAAAGAAAAGTAGTTCAAATTGTAATGGAGAAGAAAAGAAATTAGATGATACATGTTCTGGTTCTGTAACCTACTCTTACTCAGCACTAATTGTGCCTAAAGAGATGATTAAGAAGGCAAAAAAACTGATTGAGACCACAACGAACATGAACTCAAGTTATGTTAAGTTTTTGAAGCAGGCAACAGATAATTCAGAAATCAATTCTGCTACAAAGTTACGTCAGCTTAAGGCTTTTAAATCTGTGTTGGCTGATATAAAGAAAGCTCATCTTGCATTAGAAGAAGATTTAAATTCTGAGATTCGAGCTTTGGATGCTGTAAACAAAGAGAAAAATACCAAAGAGCATAAAATCATGGATACTAAGTCTGAAACAAAAGTACGAAAAGGAGAAAAATCCTATGCTTTGGAGAGGAAGGATATTTCAAAGTCAGAAGCTAAGCTGTCAAGAAAGCAGGTAGATAGTGAGCACATGGATCAAAGCATTGTAGCAGAGGATCAAAGAGTAAATAAAAGCACTAGTGGTGAACATAAGAAATCTGATAAAAAAGAGGAACCTCAGTATGAACCTGCTAACACTTCTGAAGATTTAGACATGGATATTGTGTCAGTTCCTTCCTCAGTTCCAGAAGACATTTTTGAGAATCTTGAGACTGCAATGGAAGTTCAGAGTTCAGCTGATTATCATGGAGATGGCCAAAGTGGAACTGAGCAAGAACTGGAGAATTCTGTAAAATTAAATGTTGGTTCAAAAGACAAGGGAGGTATTAAATCAAAATCTGCAGCTAAAGTAACAAAAGAATTATATGTTAAACTGACCCCTGTTTCCCTTTCTAATTCCCCAATTAAAGGAGTTGATTGTCAGGATGTTGCACAAGATAAAGATGGCTATAAAAGTTCGGGACTGAACCCCAAGCCAGAGAACTCTGGACTTGGACAGGAAAAGAGTGATAATGAGCTTTTGGGTGAAAGTGACATTCCATTACTTTCAGAAGAATCTGATCTTCGGAGATCTCCACGTGTAAAGACTACACCGTTGAGGAGAGCAACAGAAGCCAATCCTGCAACATCCAATTCAGATGAAGATAGTAATGAAACAGTCAAGGAGAAACAAAAACTATCAGTTCCAATGAGAAAAAAGGATAAGCGGAATTCTTCTGATAGTGCTATGGATAATCCTAAACCTAATAAATTGCCTAAATCTAAGCAGTCAGATATGGTGGATCAAAATTCAGATTCTGATGAAATGCTAGCAATCCTTAAAGAGGTATCAAGAATGAGTCACAGTTCTTCAGATACTGATATTAATGATACTCAGGCAAATCATGAGAACACTTTGTATGATTTAAAAACTAAAACAGGAAAAGACGATAAAGGAAAAAGGAAACGAAAAAGTTCTACGTCTGGCTCAGATTTTGATATTGAAAAAGGCAAATCAGTTAAAAGATCTGTAGTTTCCAAAAAGAAACGACAAAATCAGTCTGAATCTTCTAATTATGACTCAGAATTAGAAAAAGAGATTAAAAACATAAGTAAAATTGGGACTGTTAAAACAACCAAAAAAAGAGTTCCACATGATGAAGATTATGATTCTTCTGAAGATGAAAAACAGAGCAAAAAAAGAATGGATAGCCTAGAGCAGAAAAATCTGAAGACTGTTCAAGAAGGATTATCTGATGATGCTGAAAGGAAACAAGAGAGAGAAAATTTTTCCTCCATAGAAGAAGGTACAGTTGATAAAGATAAGACATTAATGGAATTACGAGATAGAATCACCAGGAAGCAGCAGCCAGGTGTTTCCTCTGATGGTGCTGAGAAGCCACCACCTGGCAAAGAGGAGAGTGTTAATTCTTCAGAAGACAAAAAGGTGTATGGAACTAAGGAAAAGAATAAGCATCTGAAAACCAAACCATGTAAGAAAGTACAGAGTGCATTATCTGATGTTGCTGAAAAATTCGCAAAGAAAGAGCAGAGTGATGAATCCTCTGAAGATGATAGAAAGAGTAAAATGGGGAATGAAGAAAAGAAAAAGAAAATGATAGACTTGAAGAAAAATGTAAGTAGGATGGAACAGCAGTATGACTCATCATCTGATGGCCCTGAGAAATCACCTGAGGGAGAAGAAACTTTGCATTTTCCTAAAGGCATAAAGCAAGATAAGAATGACACAACTGATGGGGAAAAGAAAAGTAAAAAAATAAAACATAAGATTTCTAAAAAGAAGGATGAATTATCTGATAATGCTGAGAAGATACCATGGAAAAGAGATAGTTGTGATTCTTCGGAAGAGAAAAGAAATAAGAATGGAGCATCTGGTAGAGAGAAAAAGAGGGACAACTTGCCTGAAAAGAGTTTAAGGAAGAGGCAAGAATGTTCATCATCTGATACTGAGAAATACTCTGTGAAAGAAGTTGCTTGTGCTTCTTCTGGTAAAAGACGGAAAAGAATTGATTTGCGGGAAAGGAGAAATTTAAATTCGAAGAGAAATACCAAGGAGGCACAGTTTGGCTCATCATCTTCTGATGCTGAGGATAGCTCTGAAGATAATAAAAAGCTGAAGAAGCAACGAACTGCAACAAAAAAAAAGACAGGCACTATGAAGGAAAAAATGAGAAACTCCCTAAGAACAAGCATTAAAAGGAAACAAGCTGACATTATTTCCTCATCTTCTTCTGACATAGTAGATGATGAGCGGAATTCTGTGGGCGAGGGGAGCAGTGATGAACAGAAAATTAAACCTGTGACCGAAAATTTAGTGCTGTCTTCACATGCTGGATTTTGCCAATCCTCAGGTATGCAAAAATAAATGAAAACTGTATAATTTGTACCTTCCCCTCTCCTAAATAACTACATTGCTTCATTTTCCCCTAAGGCAATCAAATGTAAGGTAAACTGTTTAGGAAAAGACCACTTAAAAATTATTAAAGAGATTTACTTAGAAAGCCTTTCTCCATTTTTCTGCAGTCATCATTGGAAAGTAGTTCAAACATTGTTAGTATCCAGAGTTTGTTTGGCAAATAACATAATTTTCTTTATCAGTATTTAATACTTCTATCTGGAAAATGAATAATAGTTTATGAAGGAAAAGCAGACTGGTACCAGTAGTTTGCTGGGTATTTATTCATGTAATGAAGATGAATATTTGGAACCAGTATAATATGTGTGAAAGTTTTAACTGCTGACTTGCTATGCATATGACTTTAAATTGTACAGATTAACTTTGTATCCCATGAAGACTTCTGAAAAATTGAAATTTAATTAATCGAAATACTATACTGATGCTTATCATTTATTCCCTAACAATTTGAATAGATGTCTCTGTAATTAACACTAACAAAATAAAGGAAGAAAGAAAAAAAAAAGTATATGGATTACCTTATCCTGATGAGATTAGGCCACTAGGCCAATTGGGATTTTGTTCAATTGGTCAATAACCCCTCCCCCCACCATGATAAAAACAGTGTTGATTATTATTGCAATCTCTTTTAAAAAAAATCAGTTGTGTAATAAATAAACTTGCCAGTTGTATTGTCTTTATTTTAAACTGTCAGATAACCGGGGGCACTTGAAATTTATTTTAAAAATTTTATAAAATACATTTCACATGTAACTGTGTTCCCAGGACAGGAAGAATGTTTACAATTTTCCTCTCATTCCTTATGTTAGGATTTATTCCAATTGAGTTTTAGTGGAATTTGCTTGAACTTTGTTTTTTTAATAAAACTTTAAATTCTTTTTATGGAGTGCTTATCTTGTGAATTGATTTGAAAATCCGTGTGATATGCATGGTATACTCAGTTTCATGTGACTAGATAGAGAACTACCTGCATGATTATTAGAACTATAGTTCTGCAGTATCTTGCCTGAGATTCTTGGAGCCTCTAATGTGTTTCGGAATTTTCGACTTTCTGGTGTTTAGAAAGACAAAGACATTAGTATTTCTGAAGCCAAATAGGAACATTTACATTTAAAGGAATAAACAATTCAGATTAAGTTTTGTTGCCAAACGAACTTTGCCACCATCTTTCAAATACCTTTTAAGCTTTTTTGGATTTCAGAATTGTCTAAGATTGTGGAATTTTATTCAGTACACAGAATAATAGTTACATTGATGTGCAGCCAATTCTTTTGTTTTACCACACTGAGAGAAATTCTACTAAGGATTATATGGAATACATTGTGATTATTTATATAGAATATTCACTTTATCAAAGCTATTAAACTAATCTTAAATTGTGTAAAACTGGTTTCTATCATTAATTAGATTTCCTAGTGAAATAAACATGTTTGATTTCAGATCCTAATTTTATTTTCCGAAAATCTCACTCAATATGAAACATGATTGACGTTTAATGTTTAGTATTCTAATAAGTAATAACATTTATTAGATCTTAAGAAGAAGTGGCATAATACGGCATATACTCAGAGACTTAACTCCCAATAATCCATTAACCAGGTAACTGTCTAGATCATTATGTTTCATTGTGACTTATTTAATGTGTTCTGAAGGTTCAGTGGGCTGATTAGAACATGAACTTTCCTGAGGTATACAGAGAAGTATAGAGAATTCAACTTTTCAGTGGATGCCAGTTCTTCAATTATTTTGTGGTACAAACCTTGTTTATTTTCCATTACTGTCAATATTTCTTATTACTATGTTTTTTGCTTTTAAACGAGTTTATTAAGAAAAGAAGAAAGAAAAAGAGACGCTCCTGCATACTCGCAGGTGGGCAGGAGAATTGAAGTGCAGTTTACTTTAGATTTAAAAAATGAAGGTAAAATTTTTAGGGGAATTAACATCAGATAATTAGACTTTATCAATATAAATGCTTATGCAAAAAAGCATATGAAGGGCTTTCAAAATATGCATTACACGGAAAGTACTGTTTATTCAGGATACTTTTTGATACGAGCCAGTGAGTGATCAATGGTATTCCGCAAGAACTTACTTGCATGCTGGGTTTATTTATCCTCCTGATAGGTCCCCTTAATTTAGGTGAGAGTTTTAATGAATTACTATAAAGCTTTTCTACCTCCCATGAATTTAGAGAATTCCAATTTATTCTGTAATACTTGGGTGTTGTGGGCCCTAGTGTGTTCTTAGAAATTGGGGCTTGGGAATACCATGAGCAGCCAAGATGAATAACATGACGCTAAGAAATTGCAGTCCACATAGGCCGGGCACGGTGGCTCGTGCTTGTAAGCTTCAGCCTATGAAGCGGCCGGGGCTAGGGATCACGGTTCGAGCCCCGCCTGGGACCCGTAGTGAGACCTAGCTCCAAAAAAAATAGCTGGGCGTGGTGGCGCGCGCCTGTAATCCCAGCTACCTGGGAAGCTGAGGCTGGGGATTGCTTGAGTCTGTGGTACCCCGGGCAACGAGAGCCTGCGGTCCCATGGGCAAAAATAGCAAGACCTCGTCTAAAAAAAAAAAGAAAAAAAGAAAAAAAAAGAAATTGCAGTCCACAGAGCGATAGACATAGATCATTTAAAAAATATATACCAGAAAGA
>PVHY01010099.1:0-53391 GCA_004024945.1 Uropsilus gracilis
ATTTCTCCCAACTCTGTACTCTCAAGCCCTGCTCTTGGCTAGTACTAATCTAACAAACTGACTTAAGCCCAAGAAATGATGACAATGTTTTATTTAAGCCAGAAGATTACTTTGCTTCATTTTTGAATTTTTTGTCTTAAATTATGTAACTGACAGACAAGAGACTATCAGGCCCTGACTGGCCGTGAGGGGAAATGTTCTCTCAAAGGCCACTGTGGCTGCCATTTACAGCATAAGATCTAGCAACTAATTACACCTAGACATATTCAGCCTATTCTGTGGCTTCTCCAGGGTTTTCTTTACATTAAAAATAAAGCTATTAGACCCTTTCTCTTTAAATGACAACTAGAACTTCTAGATCACACTCTACATGCTTTGTTTTGTTTTCCCCTTCAAAGCCCCTTGTAAAATTGCTCTGATTAAATAAGCTGAGAGAGTCTATTTGGCTTAAGCACTAAATTTTTGCAGCTCAGAAACTGAAGGAGGACTGGTTTTCATCAAATTCTCCACCACTGTCCAAATGGCAGCAGGACATATTTTGACCAGTTCCATTTGATGTTTCTGAGTGATCAACAAAGCAGATGAGCCGGGGAGGGTTTATTAGCACTTTGTTCTTCTCAGAGGCAGAGTGCTGAATAAATGTCTTTTTCTCTTTGGAAAAAATTTTTACTAGTAACCATAGCAATAATAATTCCATCTCCAAGTGAAAATTATTATTGTTATCTTCGTTGGCAGCCCCAGTTTCTTTCCTGTCACAAGGAGACAGAAGGCAGACACCGTCTTGAAGTTTATAAAAGGTTCACCTAAGCAGGATGGGGAGCTGCTGTTTTCTCTCTCGGCTGAGAACAGAACCAGAGAAAAATGGCTTAACCAGAGAATGAGCCGCTGAAGTTAGATATGAGGAAGTGGTTCTTGGCAGAGTGCTGGATAGGCTGTCACGGGAGTTTAGAGAATCCTCTTTTTTAGAAGCTTTTAAAATAGCTCCGATGATGTGTCTGGATTGGCAACTGCATACCCTGCTGTGCCTGAGTCCACAGCACATTGAAGATACTCTTTTAAGTCCAGCTGTGTCTTAAGCAGACTTTGAAAGTGGAGACAGCAGGCCAGCCATCATTGTCTACCAGAACCGGACATATAACACCGGCTCTGGAAATGTGAATAAATAAGTGAAGTTGAGAGTTTGTGTAATAGGATTTAGCAATGATCAATTATGGTCCCCTGATTTGTGGCAAGTTACATATTGGCCCCATGGTTATTTTCCTACAATCACATAATAAAACAAGATTTGGCCAGATGCACACCATTTGGCCAGAATTCTCTTTGAAGAATTACTGGGTTCAACTCCCTTCTTTTGGACTGTTAACTTTGTCCACTTGATGATTCTACACAGGCTCTTGTATAAGAAGGAAATGTTCTCTGAAGTGAGAGTTGCATGCTATGTTTCAGAAATTCTCAAATATTCATGGAGAAAACAGTTTATGCAAAGAACTTTAACCAGAGTTACATTCAAACATCCCCTTCCAGCCCAACAAATTCTCTCTCATCAAAGGAATGTTCTAACCTTTTGAAAAGTGCTTTCATTTAAAAAGTAATGGTCAGAATCCTGCTCAGTTCTTCAGCAACAGTATTTTACCCAAGAGTTGACATTTATACGCTAGCAGCTCATTTGTTATGAAGTCTAATTGCAGAGCAACAACCCAAAAAGGCAATGCAGAAGACAAAAGGAAAAAAGACTCAGAAACCCTTTGAGATCCCATCTAATTAAAAATGCAAATTAAGAAAGAAACCTCAAGTCATAAGTCCTGTTCAGTCTTTTCAAAGGCACCAATTACCAGTGACTCATTGGGAGATGGGGCTGCCTTTAATTTTAAGACAAATTTCTCAACAATATCCCATTGGCAGGAAAATTAAAATGACTACCAACTTAGTAGTACAATTAACATTTCAACCTTTGTTATCCAAACTTTACTCATTCTTGTTCTGTTTCTCTAGCAACCGCTAATGTAGACAATTTCCACTGATTTTTTTGAGGTCCTAAGAACATTTTGTTCTGCAGTGATAAGCAACCACATGTCTGAATAAATCCACTATTTCTCATGTATTTACACTAAGAGAGGGCATTCCATGAAATAACAAAATCTTTCTTGATAAAATCTCTTTTCTAATAGTAGTTTAGGAGGCATGATGGGAGGCAAGTTACTGTACAACAAGGGACTCAGAGCGGCTTACTATGTGTAGGGTAAATGAATTATTAGAGTTTTAACCATTCTGCCATTAGCTTCTATGACTAGCAGCAGTGGTATCTCACCCTCCCTATGATTGTGTAAGGGCCTGAACCCAGTGGGTGTGCACATGTGTGAGTGGGCACACCTGAGGTTGGAAAGAAAGGCAAAAAGGGTGGTTGTCAGTCCAGGAGAGAGAGAGCACCAATAGACCCTAGAGAACACCAGAGAAAAGAGACCAGAGAAAAGAGCATGAAGATTGTTGGGGAGCTAGGAAGCACGTGAGCCTGAGCCCACTCCCAGCCCTACCCGTGCCCCTGCCCTGCCTTGTCTGATGTGTCTCTGTAGCTGCTAGAAGAAATCAAGAACCAAGAACCTCCCAGGTTTGGGATGCATGCACTACAATTGGCATCATGAACAGGATGATTTTACTACAAACCTCAACAAGAAAAACTTAACATGAAGAATTATCAACTCTCACAGGGAACTGACTAGAAAGAATTGAAGCATTCTCTGAAGGACACAGGATAGCCGGGAAAAGGAACATCCATTTGGCTGACAGTGTTCAAGAAAGATAGCCTTCTCTCCTCCCCCAGAGCTCAGATCCAGAGAAGGTACAGCTGTGGCCCATGGGATAATGAAGAATTCACTGAAGTGTCAAGCAGGTGGACTCTGTTAGAATTCTGCCCACTGGAGTGCCAGGAAAGTGTTGACAGGAAGACCCTGCTCTTCAGAACTTGCTGAAATATCACCCAAGGGAACTAAAGATGGGGCCAGCAGGGAAGCTTGTAATGGAGGTGATTGCCAACACACTTCTTTATGAAACTGCTCGAGGGTGTGCTGGGGTAAGAGAGCATACCTCCTGGATGCATTGCAGAGACTGAGTGCTGAAAACAAAACAAAACAAAACAAACTACTGCGAGAACCAGGCTCAAAAGACTGTGCTGCAGGAGTCAGGCCCTGGGTACTGGGGAGCCATGCACATGGTAGCAGCTGGGTCCAGGGAAGTCATGCAAGCAGCAAGAGCTGGCGCTGCAGACTGCAGAACTGGGACACTGGGGGAGCTGTCTTTCTGAAGGACATGACCAAAGAAACACAGAGAATGAGGAAGGAAACTTCATCCTCTTCTGCTGCCCCAGTGTCCTGATATCTTCTACTGACAAGGCTTTACCTTGAGCCAGCTAACAAGGGGGAACTAGTTGAAGGGATGTTCTCCATTTTCATAGAGCAGGCAATGAAGTTTGAATTTAGAGTTGAAAGACAAATGCAATGGCATGAATTGCCTATTGTATGACATATCATGTATTTCCTGCCATATTTCTTTTGCTTAGGTTAAAAAAAAATCTACTTGTTTTTAGATCATTTTAGATAATAGATCATCAACATGGCCTTCATTTGTGACATTCTGTGTTATATAATAAGTTTCAAGTGTACAGTTTTATAATTTGGCATCTGTATACATGATCATCACTAAAAGTGGAGTTTCCCTCCATCACCAAATAACTGACATCCGCTCTTTACTCATTTCACCAAGCCCCCAAGTCTTTCCCCACTGGCAGTTTGGAAGAAGTGAAGTGGACAAACACAGGAGGTGGAACTTGGGAGAGACACTTGGAGAAGAGACATGTAGGTGAGAGGCATTGGGGAGGCTTCCAGTCCTTGGTGGAGGTGATGACAGTCATTAATTTTACCTCATGATGAATTATACATTCATTTTGAACTTTGGATCTTTCAGTCTGTCCCAGAGTTTAAAATGTATCATATGCTTTCATATACTTTCATGCTGCCTCACTCCTTTTCCCCTAGAATGTAACTGAGACCTGTGGCAAACTTTCAGGCCACAGGCACTATGCTTTGAGCCAAGTTTATTTGGCTGGGCATTTGTCTGTGAGTGGATGGGCACTTTTTGGAGTTTTATTAGCAATGTATTATTTTAAATCCTTTCTTCTCTTTTGTCTTTGTCTATATCTCTATGCACATTGATCCCTACTGAAGATCTTTCACACTAAGAGTCTCTGCTCTTTGGGGCATTTTGTGTGTGGGTGACCAGACCCTTTTAAAAATAGTTTGGGGATCACTTGTTTGTTTGTATACAGAGGGTCAAAGAGTTTAAGAAAGACCACAGAACTAGTAAGTAGGGAATTCAAATTCAATCCTAGCAAACACCAAAGACCATTGTCGTTTTATATTCCTTAGGATAATGGTGACCTATGGCATGAAGCCCAGGGCAGGAATGGGGATAAAGAGTGGGAGGCGGGGTAAGAATTTTATTAGGTTGGCCTGTAGCATGAATGGGGTTGAACTGATTCTTTTGAGTCATAGAATCTGGGGAAATTTGAAAGAGTCTGGGGCAAAACTGATATTGGAAAATACATAAAACTGAAATCCAAAGGGGTTTAGACAAAGAAAATGAGATATTTTTAAGACAATGGGATGAAACTAGAAGCAGAAAGACACCCAAACAAAGTGCACAGGTTGCAAGTAGAGGGTGTTAATTCCTTTAGATGAGCACCACATTGCCCCTGTGTCTATGGTTACAACTCTGTAACACTGTAACTCCACACCCACTGCTCAAGAAAAGGTGGCTAAGAGCACGCTCTGGTTCAAGTTAGCTAACAAGACAATGACCAAGTTAGAACCAGAAACTACCCCCCTAGACTCTTGATGGATGCTGGTTTTAAGAACCTTACACACGAATTAAACATTTCATGGGGTTTTTTTGTGGCACTTTGCACTGTCTGTCCTTGTCCTCCATGACCCTTTGTTCAAAAAGCATCCAGAAACCCTATTCATAGATGGAGCTTTGACTTACATGTAATGATAGCAGAGGTCTTCTACTCAAGGAAGCTCCACTTTGACCAAACATGGCAATCATTTGGGTGCTGAGTCCTGTTTCAAATCCAGCAAAGAGAGTCTCTAGAGATCAGGTGTCAAGTGATTCTAATGTAAATCCAAAATTGAGATCTGCCACCTCCTGACTACCATAGGATAACACTGAGAAAGACAAAAAGATATTTAAACCTCTTCCCTGTGGGATTTACCCTCCAAGATCAACTTCTTTTCTCTCATATAACAATCATGCTGGGCTATGTTACCTACATATTGCTGCCTCAGCAAAGATTTTAAACTCCAAGCTAGTCAAGAGGTTTAGTAATGGCAGAAATATGCTGAAGAGATGTATATAGGCTTCAAAAACTACAGTGCCTGCTGAGAACCCACAAGTCATGCAAGACTGGCATTCCCTTTGTTGGAAAGGGAACATACTACGGCTCTTCGTCAGATCCACTGGTTGGCCTTAAGTAAATGAGGTGTGCTCCCGACAACTACCTAAGGGTAAGATTTTAACTAGGAAATCCTAATCTTCAGTGACATATGTGATGGGGGAAAGCAATGAAATACCCTTCTGCTTGGTGATGGGTGAAGCCCTAAAGACTCAATCTGGTCTTGATGATCATCCAAGAATCTGGATGCCACACCCCGCTGAGGCAGAGGTTCCTGCCAATGATGCTGGTAGGGAAGTCTGTGGTTTCTTGCAGTGTCAGATTTGTTCAGTTTGGGTAATAACAAATACTATCATTTTATCCTAGGGTAGAAACAAGCAGGTTTCCCTCCTGAATCCAGGTGCCAGCACTATCCTTGAAACGAGTTGTATATCTAATTAAAAATAAAATTTTATTTAGCTTTCAGTTTTCTGGATGTCATGTCATTCTACATGTAGAGTAGTTCCCTTTAGCTTTGTGAAAGAAAAAACATCTTTCAAATAAGATGAGATTAAATTATTAAATTATTAAATATTTAAAATTATTATGAAACATTTTATTCATAGAAGAGTACAATAAACTCAATTGTATGTGTCACCCAGCTTTAGCAAATATCACTTACAGAAAATCTTATTTTATCTCCACACTTACCCATTTCCCTGCCCTGTCACCTTTCATCCAAAGCCCCTTTATTTTCATCCTTTAATTACTAGTTTCCAAACTGCGTATATTATTTCATCCACAAATACCACAATATCATATAAATCTTATGATATTGGACATATGAATGCTTACCAAATAAGTTTTCATGACTAAAATAATTATTTAATGCTCATTAAATAATGAATTTAATCATTGAAGCATATCATTGAATGCTCAGTGTCCAACTTCTAATCAATTTTTTATCAACTGAAACATTTTACATTTTGCTAAAATAAACATTCAAATAAGGTACATACATTGCAATTTACTAACATGACCTCTTGTTTCTTTTAATTTAGAATTTCCCTATATTGTTTTCCTTGTGATCTCTTTGTAAAAGTGTCCGGTGGCTCTAGGACTTCCCACAGACCTGGTCTTTCTTGCCTCTTGCAAGATTGTGCCATGTAACACCATGTTGGCACCCTTCAACATGTTCTGACTTCTACACATTGCATGATTCAGTTCATGGGTCTCTTGGTTTAATTTCTATTTTTTGGCAAGCCTGCTTCAGATGAAATCTTGTGTTCTAACATCAGCTAGCATACTCTGTTCACTTCTCACTTTTTTTTTGTATGTAATCTTAGCAGCTACTGACTACTGATGCATAGATCCGTCAATCATTAGGACTTTGAAAATGGTAAACCAAATTGTATTTTTTTTCCACTTCTTAAGTTAGAAAACATCTATAACATAAATTACCCTTTCATATTTGGGTATACAGTGGTACTGCTTTGACAAGAAAGAACAAAGCATTTATTTTTGTCCCTTTAATTCTTTTCCTTTAGTAACTAGTTTCCAAACTGAGTGTTTCACAAAATTCCTCTAATTGTGATCAGTTAGGTGTTTTAAAAATACTTTAATTGAGACATAATGGATATACCATAAGCTGCTCTATTTAAAGTGATGATTTTACAGTTTTAAATATCTATCACCAGTGAAATTATCATGACACTCAAGAAAAAGAACATATTCATTATTCCAAAAGTTTCCTCAAGCTCTACAGTAATCCTTTGCCCCCCCTTCTCACCTCTGTTTCCCCAATCACTGACCTCTCTGTCATAGATGAGTTTACATTTTCTAGAGTTGTATATCAATATAGTCATATAATATGTTCTTTCGAAGGGTGATTGAGGGACAGTTAGGAGGTCTGTCTTCTTGAACTTACTCTGCATGATTATTTTGAAGTTCATCTCTTACCATATATGTGTAGTTTATTACTTTGTATTTCTGTATAGTATTCTGTTCTATGTATCTGTGAGCTGATAGTTTTCAACAAATTTGGAAAAATTTTAGCTGTAGCTTCTTTAAACATTTTTTCCTGTTCCCTGCTTTCTCTTTCAGAGACTGTCATTGCCTGATTTTTAGACTGTTTTATGGAAAAAATATCATTGCCTTGTTCTCTACCTCTGCCTCTCTTTTGAAAAATCTTTTTTATAGTACTTCCTTTTAGAATTTCTATTTTTAGGTCTTCAAGCTTATTTTTTATTCTACAATGTCTAATCTACCATTGATCCAACCCACTATATATTTTTCATCTCAAACTTGTTTATACATGTATAAGTTTGGCACATGTATTTGTGCCAAATATATAGATATAATATATATATTAAATATATAGATATAATATAATATATATATACACTATCTTATCTTAGCAAGTTTAATTTTTTCCTAGAAACATATGGAATATAATTAGAATCACATCTTTAGTATCCTTGTCTACTAATCTACTCTAATCCCATATTCTGTGTCACTCTGGGTCAATTTTAATTCTTTATTGTGGGTAGTATATTCCTGCATCTGAATATACCTGGTAATCATATACTGGCTGATAGACATGAATTCTACCATGTTGGGGACTGGATATTTTTGTGTTCCTATAACTGAGCATTGTTTGGGGACTTCATTTAAATTGCTTGGAAAAAAATTGGTTTTTTCAGATTTCACTTTTAAATTATTTCTTTTCATCTGTAATTTGGTTACTCAGTTTACCAACCTAAGACTTCTCTATGTAAGGTTAATTTCCCCAGCTATTAAAGTAAACATTATTTGAGTCCCCCAAACCCTATTCCTCTCTAGGTAGGATTCCCAGCTCTGTGTGAACACAGGATCGTCCCTTCTTATTCTTATTGAGAATTATTCCTCCCATCTTGAGTTGCTAACCCACATTCACCTTCAAGTGTTGATAAGAAGAAAGATTTGGCTTGAGTAGTCAAGGATCCTGGGAGAACAGGCATGTGGTAGAGAGGGGGCTGTTGAATGCACATATCAAGAGCTCCATCCTGGTTAGGTAATGTTAAGGTGTGTGAGAGATCTTCAAGGGGAGAGGTTGAAAAGAGGGTTTGAAATAGGAGTCTACAACTCAGAGGTGTTATCTGGACAAAATCAAGAGCTACCCTTGAGAAACATGAAATTAAAATTTCATGATGATGGATACTATCTAAGAGAATGAAGTCAAGAGAGCCTGGACCAGTTTCACACCATCCTGACATTTTCTAAAGGGAAAGGGCAGTTCACAGAAGGAGAAACCAGTAATGTAGGAGAAACACCAAAAGAAAAGTGCCAGGAAACCATCAGAAGGACAAGTTTTGAGGAAGAGTGTATTGTTGATGGGACCAAAGTTTAAGTAAGATCAGAACAAAGGAAAGTTCTTTGGTTTGGGAAGCAGAGATATCAAAATCACTAGTGATTTTGGCTGAGTATGGAAGCAGACGCCAGATTGTGAAGGTTTGAAGAAAAAGAGTTGAGGAAAAGGAAGGAGGAAAACTAAGGAAATGGAGAGCAAATGAGGTCCTTGACTCAGATACATGCACCTTTTCTACATATTTCCCAAGGAATAACTTTTTCATGAAGTAAAATTTCTCAATTCAATTCTTTCTACTTTTAGTTGGGAAATATTTTTCTAAAACTCTCTTTGTGTGGTCTATAAGGCTTTGTTTTGGGTGAGTTCATAGCTAATTTAATGAAATGCTATAATCCAATGGCATTGGGGCTGCAGAACAGATGCTGTTGGTAAGCAGCATTTCTGCAAAAACAGTCAACTGTTCTTCCAGTCTTCAATATTTATCTATTAATTGATAGCTTGATGCTATTCTTAAATTTTACCTAGTCACAACCCTGCTCAGTGCTTTCAAAAGGTCTGCATCAATAACAGAATAAGTTCTAGCATCTTGTCAAGATATACAAGATCTCCCATGCCCTGGGCTACCTTGTCTCAAGATGCAGCTCACACTGTTGATAGCCATCATACTTTTTTCACTCTGCCTAGCTTGTAATTCCCCCAGCATCAGGTTCTCCCATTCTCTGAAGGTATCACCTCCTATGTCCACTGGCTCACTATGTACCTAACTTTTACTAATAGATTTAGCTCAAACATTTTCTTCTCCAAAAATTATTTCTCTTCTAATCTTTCATAGAACTCATCTTCTACATCCATCTCCATGGAGCACACTATATTGATTTTTTAAAGACTGGAATGAATTTACTTCACTTTAAGTTCCTCAAGAGAAAGACTGTGTCCTATTTCCTTTTGTACTTCTAGTTTTCAGATCAGTGATGGAAAGAACAGAGTAAGATGGTAGTAAATTGAATTCAGTGGACACCAGAAAAACTAGGATAAAGACTCAGTTTAAATAACCCAGGACTCTGACTTGAATGAAATAAGGGTGTTGTCTTCCTCTTTTTACCCCCCAGAACAGTGGTTCAAAGGAAAACTTAAGTGATATAAATTAGACAGGACCAGTGAACTGGACCCAGTTAACCTTGAATCTCAAAAACTAAGCAAAATAATAATAACAATTTGAAAGCATTTTGGTCACACATTTGAAATCATAGATATGACTGTTCAAAAATAAAACAATAGGATCCTATATTTTCAAAACATAAACATTTGCCTTAATTAAATTTTTTTTCAAAAATTCATCTAGAAAATGTTAAATGCCATTGCACATTTTCAACAAAGCAGAATTAAGTTTCTGTTTATAAACCACTATTTCAAATAGCTAGCCTTAGTTTGGGAGATAGTTTTTTGCCCTATTTAACTTTTCCTCATAGCCATCACCATGTCAATTTGCAAAGGCATCACAAAGACAAGGCTCACAGTCTTGATCCAAAAAATCAAACTTCCTGTTTATAAATTAACTCTGCTTCTTTCTGCCTGTGCAACTTCAGAAAAATTATTCTGTGTCTCAGTTTCATCATCTGTAAATTGAAGATCTGCATAGGATTGCTATGAAGATTAAAGGAAGTTTCCTAGGTCTAAACCATCTAAAACTCTGTCTGCCATGCTAATTGCTATTTGTATTTTTTTTTTAATTTAAAAATACTACCAAAACGCTAATTCAAAAGGAAACCTAAACTCGGATATTTATTGCAGCACTATTTACAACAGCCAGAATTTGGAAACAACACAAATACCCCTAACAGATGAATGAATCAGAAAGTTGTGGTATATTTATACAATATAATATTTATCAATCAAAAAAGATAAATTTGATGCTTTTGCAATAACATGAATGGACTTAGAAGGAATCATGCTGGTGGATATAAGCCAGAAGAAAAAGAGAAATACTGGATGATCTCACCTATACACAGGATTTAGAGGAAACAGAAAGACAAGAAAAAGTGAATAGTGTCAACAGATCTAAAGGAGAGGAAAGGAAAGTCAGAGGAGGGGTAGACACAGGAAATTGGGATGGCAGCTCATGGGTAACACGGTGGTGGGAATACCTCGGGGTATACAGCAATGTAAAAAAAAAATCTATGTGTGTGCAATCAATAAAAAAAATAGTTTAAAAAATTACTACTTTAAACACTACCCCACCTACCGCCAAATAGGCAATGGCTATGGAAATAACATCAGGTAACTATCCAAGTCAAGGAGCAATGAAGACAGGGCTCAAGAAAAGCATTAGGTCAGCAGTAGACACAGAAGTCCCCTTGAGCCTCCAAGTTGATAAAGTTTTGACCTAGCAGGAGAGGTTTGTTTGCTGCCTGCCTACTAACGATGATAGAGGAGAGTGATTCCCAGCACAGAATCACCATAAACCGTCTCTGGCCTGTATTAAGCCCTTCGGTTGAGGGGCCATAATCAAGGCAATTTCTGAGAGCTGCATTAATAAGCTTTTCTAGAAGCTGCCAAAGTCCAGCTACAGTAATTATCCAGTTAGTTTGCTGAATCAGCTAATCTGAGCTTTCCCCAGTTCTGTTGCTAATTAGGCTCCAGTCTCTCATCTCATTAATAAGCTTCCAGTTCATTTGCATGTGAGGAAAAATTGTGGGTATGGAGGAGTTTAATAGAAACCCAAATCACCTTCAACATGTGTCTTTTTTATTAAAATATTTAACCTTTTATTATGACTCAGAAACATCTGTTGGCATTACACTCTATGAAAAGACATGATGAATTCAGCATTTGCAGGCAGTTCCAAAGTCCCTCCTCCTCACACCTGGCCCATTCCCCATCAAGTAGCAGGAAGAAAAGATAAATGAATATGATTAACTCGGTGTTAGACATTTGCAGTTGGAAGAAACTATCTGATTCAAGTCTTTCCATTTACAAATGAGAAATCCAAGGCCCCTCAAGGTAGATTGACTTGTTTAAGTACCCACAGAACTATGACTAGTGCTCATTCCATTCTTCCTCTGACCCAGGTCTCATGCTCACAGTTACGTGCCAGACCCACAAGATATCCAACAATAACAGCAGCCTGTTTCCTGCCATTGTGCTATAACTTCTCTCCACTCACATCCATGTTCAAGACTATAATCACTGGCCCTTCGATGTTTTTCCAAGAACAGTTCATTTTATCCCCTTAATTAAACTTGTTTGAAAGGCAGAATTTTGACACCTGTGACGTTTACCCTCTGGTGGCATGCCTGTATGTTATATTCAACATACCCAACATACACCCTATCACACACTGCAGATATAATGGAGATTATTATGACCCTTAGATTATCTGGATTATCCAGGTGAACACAATGTAATCATAATAGCATTAAAAGCAGAAAAGAAAACAGCAGAGGAAATAAGATACATGCACCAGAAGATTCCAAGCATAAAATCATAAAGAGAATTTGATATACCATTGCTTGTTTAAAAATGAGAGGGGAGAGATGAGAAAAAAATGGGGAGGGAACATGATGGACCATGGGTACACTGTAGTAATAATACCTGAAAAGAAAGGTCCTATACTCCCAAAATACAAACACCAACATTACTGCCACAAAGAAAGGAAGAAAGGGAAGGAGAGAAGGAGGGAGGAAGGAGGGATAGAGGGAAAGGAGAGAGAGAGAGAGAGACAGAAAGAGACAGAGACAGAGAGACAGAAACAGAGAAAGAGAGATAGAATTTTGAGAGTACAAAAAAGGCCCTAAAATTTAAGGGGGCCATGTATCAAGGTAATGGAGACCAGATTCCTACAACCTCAAGGAACCAAATGTTTCAATAACCTAAAAAGAGTTTACATACAGAACCTTCCTCAGAACTTGTCCATAAGTCCCAGGCTGGCAAACCTGAGTAGAAAACTTGATTGAGTCACTGTGCCAGGCCTTCTGCTTCATTCTGAATACTAAATTGGCATTGTTTCAAGCCACCCCTCTTGTGTTAATTTGCTACCGCAGCAATAGAAAAGTAATAGAACTTGAATCCATCTATTTGGCCCCATTTCTACGACCACCACCTTGGTCTAAGCTACCAACTTGCCCTGGACCACTGACATCTCCTAACTCTTCTTTCCACATTGCTCCTGGCTTATCTTCTATGCAAATCTTTATACTGCAGCCCAATTCATCTTTTTTAGAAAGAGCTTGATCATGTGATTCTGCTCCAAATTCCCCCATACACCTCCTCTTGTTAAGAGAGCTTAAAACCACTCTACACCTTTCCAGAGGCTTTTAGAAGAACAACACAGTATGCTTCACTAGGACCTGATACACCCAACCCCAACCATCTATCCAGTTCCATCCTAACTGCTTTTTTCTCCGCTTTCTCTTATACATTTTCACAGGTCTGCTTTGTCACTTTCTCCCTGTGATGCTGTCACTCATGACAAGCTTCAAAGGGGCTCGGCCTTCAGCTCAGATTCCCCTCTCCTCCTCTCAAGCCAGTTAATGTCCTCTCAGTCTGTCATTCCCAATTTCAATGTTGCTTCCTTGGGATAGACAAAGTCTGTAACTCTCTTAGATACTTCCATGGTGTTGTATGTTTTCCTCGATAGCTTTTTCTAGCACTTTGTAACTGTACCTTTAATTCTGTTGGTTTTTTTTTTTATTTGTCTGTACTTAAAACCAGAAAGTAAGTCCCATGATGTGCCAAAGGATTTTTCAGGTTGGGATAATGTTTTCAAGGCATTTATCACAAGCCTAGATGATAATGTAAGACTCAAGACTAAATACTATATATCTATGACATATAATATTATGATTGGCAATTATTAGAATATCCATCCAGGACCACACAGGAACCTAAGTCCCATCAGGTGGCAAGAATCTCAAGTGAAAGTCTCTTTTGTAGGATTTTAGGTATGAACAGGATTCAATCAGGTAAAAGTGTGGCAAGAGAGAAGAAGGCATTCCAGGACCAGGGGTAGAATGAGCAGAATTATGAAAATGTGGCACAGCATGATAAATGTGGGGAACTGCGTTGCTGGCATTCACTGTTGCATAAATCCCATAATAGACATGCGTTTGTCAAAGCAGGTGTCCCAATGCCTGCCTGGTGTATAATTTGGCATGTGTGCATGTCCAGTCAATGAACTGAGTATCACTACACTGAATTCCTTGTGTTCTTCTTCCAACTTGGCATCCGCTGTGAGTGCACCAAAGGGACCCATCTAAGGCTGGCATGGAAATATGGAGGCATTGTGAGTGACAGGGTCATCAACTTTTATCATGAGGTTGCAATTTTTTTTTCCAATCTAACACATCAACAAATATTGAGCTCATCTCTGGAACAGATTCTGTGGAGAATGAATGACGTCTTCATCTTTATTCCCGTTATTATAAATATAAGTATCATTTATATTATAAATATAAAGCTAAGTATAATGGTCATAAGTATAATTTAAAGTAAACAAATAAACATAGAAGAAATGTAGAGTAACTTTATTCTCTCAACTGTTTTGTTTGCAGTGCTGTTACGTGTAAGTATGGTGCTTGGAACCATTTTGTAACCATTAGGGTAAAAGTAGATTGAACATAAATACTCACTATCAATTTTTTCTCATTTTTATTGAAGTAATACTGGTCTATAACATCATGTAGGTTTCAGATTTACAGCGCTATAATTCAGTATCTATATATAATGCATTATGATCCCCACCAAAAGTCTCATGTCCGTATTCTACTACAATTGACATCCGTTACCTCAACTGCCCACCATTTTGTTCATCTAATATGTGAGTATGATTTTTTTTGTAAGTTTCTGGTATACACTTTTATACTCCTACATCAGTATATACTATATGATGATCACCATAAGTCTAGTGTCCAAAGGTTTTTAATATGTTGATCCTCTGTGATGAACCTGGTATTGCCTATAACCAGAACATGTGATATGAGATAATCACTTTTCTTCATTTTTAAAGTCATTGCTGAAAGGCACTCTGTTACTTGAAGTAAAATACATCCTAATTGGCACAGTATATGTGAGAGGCACATTGTAAAGAGTGGGGACTTTATAGTCAGAGAAACTAATGACAGGGGTTCAAATTCCAGCTCCATCACTCAACCTCTGTAGGCTTTTAGAGAAAATGTTAGGGGAAAGGTACTGTGCTAAATGCATTTGAGGGGCAAAAAATAAGGGTTGCACCTCTGAGGATTTTACAATCCAATGGGCAAAGTTGGGAAAATAATGTTTAAAATGCTATGTAAATTGCAAGCTCGATGGATTGTATGATTGGAAAAGAAGAGCTGATATTCAACAAGTTCATGCCAGTGTGGTCAAACTGGATGTTTACAGCCATTGTCAGCCCTGACAGGTAAATGTCTATGATACAGCAACTTTTCAATGTTTCAAATACCATAGTGGTGAAAGACACCATGTACTAGAAGCACAAAAGAAAGAAAAATAGAGCACTTGAATAACCTTGAATGATGAACAGGACCAGTAGACAACAGAGGCAAGCCTGTTTCTGCTGAGGAAACAGTAAGAACAAAGGTCCTGAGTGTGAAAGTGCATAATATTTTCAATTTCATAGCTGTTCATTAACCTACATTATCTGGTATGTGGAAATTAAGTTTACAAAACATGCACCTTGGAAAAAATTCAAGTTTACAAAATATGTCATTTATTTGAAAAGAATGTAAATGCAAGATTATTTGAAACATTATTTGTACTAATAAAATTACATGTTTATTTGCAGATGATGATATAATTGTCAGAGTATTAGGGGAGTGGATTTATTAAAAAATAATGTGGTACAGGAGGTACCTGAATGAGGTATAAGAATCACATAGCAAATTTATGGGTGCTTATTTTTATTAGTGCTTATTTTTAAATTTTTGAAATAGATTTGGAACAGAATTTTAAGAATATACAGAATTCTCATGCACTTGCCCCCCAGCTTACCCTAATATTAGAGTATTAGATGAATATAAAATATACAAAATTAATTTTAGTACACTATTATGAACTACTACAGAATATTTTTTTAATTTCAATAGCATTTGCACTAATGTCCTTTATTTTCTAATCTGGGATTCCATGCAAGAGCCCAAACTGCATCTGATTGTCTCATCTCAGAGTCTCCCCAATCTTGGAGAATCATTCAGTTTTCCCTTTTTTCAATGACTTTGACCTTCTTGAAGACAGCTGGCCTTTTATTATATTGCATGTCTTTCTATTGTTTTATCTGATATGGTCTCAAGATTAGGGGTTATGAATTGTGAGAAGGATGTCACAAAGATTATGTGCCTTTATCAAGGGTTGCTTGATGATGGTATGTTTCTAATGATGTAACCCCCATTATTTTTAAAAGGTACTGTTAAGATTTACCCTGGTAGCAAAATTTTCCTCTCTGTTTCATTTTCCCATCTGAAGTGAGTGTTCAGTAAGTCCAAATACCACAGTGCTTTTGCTCTTCTCCCCAAAGAATAAAACTTTTGTTCTGGGTGGAAGATAAAGTAGAAAGTTCTGGGTAAGTTCCCCTCACTACGCTTTTCTTCTTCCCCACATCTGTTCCTTCTTACAGTTCTGACCTTTCCTGTGAGTGCTTGGAGGGTTCAAAAGAGAGCTGACGCCACCAGTTTCTGTAGCCTCTAGGGAGCAGCACACTCTCTCATGAGCTCCACCCCACTTCACCCTTCACCCATTTGTTGACTATTAACTAGAAGGTCTTTCTCCAGTGTCTTGGTGAATAATGGAACTTTCTTATCCAATGGAACTTTCTTGTCCACCTACCCCAGGTGAACATGTGTCTCTGTTTCTTCTCTCCCTCTAGGTACTGATTCTTCTTAGTGTGGGATCAGATGATTTCTCTGTGATCTTAGCTATCCAATGTGCTTCAGAAAATCATGAATATGAACTTAAACAGAACCCTGAAGTCTTCACATATATATGTATTGTGTAAAACACAGGTGATATGGTAAAATTGACATCCTAAGAGTTGGGGGGAACAGAAACAAAAAAAAATGTGCTTGATATTTGGATGCAGTATGTACATTCTAACATCTTTCCTACCTCCTTGGGACTTTGTGAATTTCAGAAGAGATACAGAGGTTATTATGCTGCTGCTCACATAGGAGAAAGCTTGTGTAGGAAATAATTTCTGGAAACAAGGATTTATGCCCACATGTTGATACATAGAACTTCATGGTGATAAGACTTTAAATAAATTTTCTGGGCCTAGATTTTTCCATCTGTGAAACAAACATGATAAAATAGAGCACCTTCCTCCCCTCACCCTCAACTAGTTGATAGAATTGAATCTCCACTCAGGTCTGTCCTTCTATTTTAAAATGAGGACAAATGTTTTCTCTGAGATTCCAGAACTGTTTCAGCTATCCATGCTCCATGTGTTGACTTGGTCACAAAGGATAAGAAAGTTCCATTGTTTCTGCCCAGAGATGTTCCATGCCAGTTGGTCCCTCCCTTCACTGGGTCATCGTACAGCCAGAAGCCTGTAGATAAGTGTTAAGTAGGCCTTTGGCATCCTTACCCAGCCCAGGTGTGGCCATTCTGCCAGATGGGGCTACACCTGAACAACAGCAGGGGTTGTGAAAGTGAACAGATGCTTACCCACCAAGTGCTTGCTGGGAGTTGTGAAACAAGACAGTTCCACAGCAGGAGGTAAAGCTGTGGGGAAAAGGGAAACTGGGTAGGATCTTGAGCTCCCTATCAAGGGGGAATATTCCACAACATCCTGGACACAAGCAGGTACTGGGAAAAGCTTCAGTTGCATGAATGGGACTTGCAAGTAAAGTAGCCAGGATGAACGAGGGTGAGGAGTTCAAACTTCAGTTATTATCAGGAGCCAAATATCCTTCTATGCAGTACATTGCAGCACTGCCCTCTGGCTCTGGTGCAGACAGAGAAGACCAAGTCCAGTTGGCTTCAGTTTAGAGCCAGCCTGATGGATGATTGATCTAGTTTGCATTGTGTGTACATGTGCATGATTAGGTGTGAATGTGGGCACCTGGTCATCAATGTAGGTGTATATGTGTGTCAATAGTCATGCACCTAATGCAGTCCTGTACTCAAAAGCCTTCTCACACATCCACATAAGTAACGACACATAGGAAGGTGAGTTAAATGAACAGACGCTTGTGAGGCTGCCAGCCTTCTTTTTGTACTGATGGGTCAGGTCCATTGTTTAGTACAATTAACCTGGGACTCAGAGACTTGCAAATGAATCCAAAAGGGTACAGTGGTTTGGACAACTTCCAGGATATGTTGTGTAATGGGGGTTGTGTTTTAAAGCCTTCATCACACTCGACTGCCAACTTTCCTGATACCTTGTGCTTTGGAGGACACAGGCAGAGTGAAAGTATCAGACTGGAAAATTGCCCGGTGATCTGTTACAAACATATTGTCAACTATGGGAGCCCCCAGTGCCTGTCCCCATAGTGATGGGTGTTTGCCATTCCCTTTGGCTCTTTAGAAGCCATATCTACTCTGATTCATGTGGCCATGGGGAAAAAAAAATCATGCTCTGAGATGGAGTCTTTCAAAGACATGAGCACATTGTGAATGAAGGACAGAGTGGGAGAGTGGAGAAGGGGAAATCCATTATATAAAGGCATAGGGAAAGGAATATCCCCCTCTACCTCTACTACTGCTTCCACCTGCTTGTCCCAAAGCCCAGTGTATTAACACTATCACTGTCTGCTTTTTATTAAGCAGCAGGTAGCTAGGGGGACTTTAGAGGACATGGTTGAAATCTCAACCACCATTATGTTTTCAAAGCAAGTTCCTGCAAACCTGACATTCAGAGACCTTGGCACAATAGGTACCAGATTTCCAAATAGGATGTAAGGGTCCAGAATGATCTCCTGGTCTCAAATTGTCTATCTTCCTATCCTGCTATAGGGATCCTCACATCTTTCTCTTACTCAGTTTCATCTTAAGAAGATAAATGCATCTTTCAACATAGAACCTGTGGGTATCTGACAAAGGTCACACAGGAGAACTAACACATTAGTAGCAAGGTATTTCATCAATCAACTAGAATTTAACCACTTCTTAATATTTTATAGGAAACATGAGAAAAGGGAAATGGGGGATAAAGAGAAAATTTTGATAAGTAGAACTCAGTCAAAGCACATAGTGTGTCTTGCACATTTTGAAAAACAGCTGAGATGGAGGAGAGTAAGCACACCTTTGCCTTGAAGAACTTAGAGAAACCCAGTGAGACAAAACATGCAAGGACACAAGTGAGATGTCCTGAAAAGCAGGATATAGATGCCCAGTGATGCTGTTATATGAGGAGGTGGCATTCCTCTGGGAAACTTCCTGGGGTGACTTTTGAACTGAACTGAGAAGGGCTAGGAATTGATTAGCATCCCTGTGAGACTATTTTCAACGACCAGGGAGCAGGCAGCTAGTGGGCTACTTAAAAGAGGTCCGCTGTCAGACACGTGACGTAGGTGATGATGGGATGAAAGTAACGGGAGAGGAGAGAAGGTTGCTGGATGTTCCCACCGGTGCAGGGAAAGTGACGAGCATAGAGTAAACAAATAATTGAAAGGGACACAAATCAATTAGATGGTGACAAATAAAAATTTTAATAGCCCAGGATGAGGTGTTATTAAAAGTGACATGGCTGAGCCTGATGCCTTTAGATTTACATTTAAATGTAATTAACACTGAAGAGCACTTACTGCTGCCCGCATTCTGACGGTGTCCACAGGAGTGCTGGGGAGATGCCGGGAAGCATCATCTTTAGAAAATATTCCCTCCCTGTTTTCACTCATTTGTAGTTTAGCTTCCTTCATTACATTGCATTAGGAGAAAGCTGCACTGCTTCCTGGTGCACCGACTCGTGTGGCTCATTTCCCTACAGAAAGCATCAGCTTGAGACACCACAGCCATCTCCACAGCAACCGGTTCAGCACCAGGGCTCACAGGGTCTTTCATTTCCTCATTTATTACTAAAGGAATTTGATAGGGAAAAATAGACTTGCTTTTCTATGACTTTGGGCCAAGCTTCTACTTCTCTTTCCCTAAGGAGATGACTCAGAAAAGCTGTATTTTGGGGATATGTCTTATGTATCTGGTGCCTTGAACCTATCTCCCCTTCTCCCTACTGGTGGGCTGCAGTTTCCCCACCATGAAAGCACAGATGTCAGCATCTCTTTCATGGAATTGTTTTCAAAGTGTAAATAACGAATAGACACTAACTGAGCAATGATTAGGCTCCAGGTGCTTTATGTGTAGGATTAGCTGAAAGGTATAAGAGACACCGATGTTCCAGATTTGAACCATTTAGTGCTGTGTGATAATTCAATCACTTTGAAAATTTGGTCACTTTGAACAACCATTTCACTATTTCATGCAGTTCTGTGAGTTGCTGGGGTTCTTCTACTGGTTTGGGCTAGGATCTTTCATGGTGTAGCATGTAATGGAGTCACCAAGACCCCAGTGAGGCATTAGAATGACCAGCTCATGGTCCCTATGGGGTCTCAGGGCCTCACCTCTCCATTGACCTTGTCATAAGGCCTCTTCAGAAGGATTGATGTTAAGCGTAGCAGTACAGAGCTCTAGAGACACAAAAGTCGAATCTACCAGGCCTTTTATGCCTGGGTTCTGAATCCTGGGTTCTGGTGATCACTGTTGGTTTTCTTCTCTTTCGTCAAGTCACAGGCTGTAAAAGTTGACTATAAAAGGGGATCACACCAGAGCAGGGACGTGGTTTCTTGGGACCCATTGTAGAAACTGGCCACTCTGTTCCATTTTACTTAGGAGACATCCAAGACAGTAAGCATTAAGAGAATTCTAGAAATCAGAGTTTCAACACTACTAAGAAGTAGAACTAGGGTTCAGACCCAGGCGCCCTGAGATTCAAGGTGGTGTCTTTGATCTTGACTATTCAGTGCTGACTTTCAAGAATTTGACCTGAGATTGTACACATGAAGTCTCATTTTATTTCTGCTCTTCTCTTCTGTCACAATATATTTCAGAGTTATACTGTTATCAGTTAGTCAAAATATTTATCCAGCTTCTGTTACATGCCGAGCACAGTGCACAGTGCTGGGGATAACTTAAAGACCAAGACAGACTTATTATCCATCTTTATGGAGATTTTTTTTGCTTATGTAATTAGCAAACGGAACTTGGAAAGGTCTTTTTCAAGTAAGATTAGGTATTTAGGAGACACTTGTTCAGGAGTCACTAACCAGAGAATGAACCTCATTTTCAACAGAGAAGTGGCTTGGGGGAGAAGAGATGATGGAAAGAGCACAGACCTGTCCTGGTGGTGATCTTGCAGCCAGATACCAGGGAGGTAACCTAAGTCCTCTATACAGAGCAGGACATGTTAATTAGTGTTTGCAAGACCATAGCCAAAGGATGCACCCATAAACATCTACACTTTTAAAAACTAATACCTCCTTTTCTAATGGTTATACAAGTAGGAAGAAAAGTGGGAAAATTAAGAAGCACCAAAATAAAAGAAAACATTATCCAATGACCAGGGATAAAAATTAGTTTTGCTAAGAGAATACTACATCTCAGGGACATATCAATTACACATTTTGCAAACATTTTTTTCTTTCATTAGTAATATATCATCAATATCAGTTATTCTTCCTTACTACATGCCAGTATCTGAATCTTGCCTAATATATTAATTTATTTGCACCTAGTTTCTTTGCAATTAGCATTCTTAGAGTGAATGTATGTGCACATTTTAAATATTTTTTGTAGTATAACTTAATCAATGTGAAAATATTGGGTCAAAATATGTACATTTATTTTACCTTTTTGACATGTTAAGAAACTAGGAAATGTTGTATAAAGGAAAATGCCCAGTATTAAGTGTGCACACCTTTTTCCCTACTGTCCAGTTGTATTTTTTAGCTTAGAAGAAAAAAAACAAAAACCACTGAAAATAAAAGCAAAAACAAGCAAATGGCACAACATCAAACTAAAACTTTTCTGTACAGCAAAAATTACCCAAGGGTTTTTTTTTTTTTTAAAGTAGGTTCTACCAAGATCTTCTACTCAGATTCTTCCATGGTGAAAATCAAGTTTTGGATGGGTAAAGTCCCCTGCATATTATTCCGATGTGCAATCAGATTCACATTCTATCTCAGGTTCTCAGACATCCTGAAGCCTGTTCATGGGACACTCTCCTGACGTCAGATATAACTGAGCAACAGGGGGCCATGGGTGGAAACTGATAAGAGAATAGACAGGCATCACAAGTCGGCTCTGACAGTAGCATTGGCATTTCATTTCAATACCCCTGTGGTGTTCAGGAGAAATTATAGAACTGAAAGAGGAAAAGAGGCAGCTGGGATGGCCAACGCAGACTCTTTCAAGCCTTCTGAATTCTGGTGGATAGAAACTGATAGTGGTTTTACTGGAGCACCCTGGGCAACACCAGGATCTGACTATTGGGCTCCTATATTTGAATCCTATTAGCATTGTAGCCAAGACAAGATCCTCACATTCAGAAAACGGGTTGACTGGTCAGTGGTGGTGTTGTCCTTGATGTTTCTCATCAATGTTCCTTCTGTCTTCTCATTCGTACCCCACCAAATTGCAGCTGCTTCTTCTTCCTTAACCTAAAACGTATAATGCCAGCACTTTTGAAAACGGAAACAGACTAGTCTGCCTAGAACTCTCCAGAGCATTGTAGGCTAATACATTAAAATTAAAGAGAAACAGAAGCCATCACTACAAATTGCAACATTATTGTTCAAGCCAAGATCGTCCTAATTATAAACTAGCATTTTTATAGATGTCACAGGGGCTGTTTTAGTGCCGCTTTGCTGATGCTAAAAAGATAGTGTGGAAATGTGATCAGGGATCCTCACACTACTGTCTAACTGGAGGGGAAAAAAAAGTTAATTAGGCTCTTTTTGGCATATTAGTGAAGACAGGCTTATTAGACACATTTACAAGCTAATGATATGCCTATACTCTGCTATCAAAAAAATGCATTTAAATAAACTGATTTACAGTTCAGCCATTTTCATCTCTTTAACCAGCACATTCACAATTACATTACCCACATTTAATTGGCATGGAATCTAAGCATTTCCAGGGACCATTCAGAGAGGTGCTGATGAGATGGTGTTCTTGCCTCATCCTGCTCTCTCCAACCTGTCCTGGGGAAGGAAGCTTCCCACCTTGCTTGTCCTTAACTCCCAGGGTGACAACCTTGACTAGCCTAGAGACCTAAGGACCAGCATGGTGGATTCCAGAGCTGTCACTAATGAAGAGTATACAACTCTGTGTTTGTGGAGTGGGGGACATAGATGGTGCAGACAGCCAGAAGACAGAGACTAATGAGCTCCTCCAGACCTTCCCCAGGAAGGAAGGAAACAGGAAAGGAGAGGAGCACTTCTCTCTCCAGGTCAGAAATCAAGGATATCTCTAGGGGGGTGGATTCATCCTTTTCTGGCAGAATAGCTTCTTTTTCCAATGGAAACCCATTTTCCGCAATTCATTTAATGATCTTTCTAACAGACACAGCCATCTGAGCCTGTCCTAGCTGGAGACCCTAGGTCTACCACAACAGGGTACATCAGCTCCATCATTCTTTGTTTTCACACTGGTTAAATGAGGGATTTATAGTCATCCTTCCTCAAATTGCTCTTGAGAAGATTAATCGGGTTGCTATCTGTAAAGTCTCAATAAAGTGCCTGCCTATGGTTAGCATAATCACCTCAAGATCCACCCATTTTGTCCCCAGAGGCACTAGTTCATCTTTTTTGATAGCTAGGTAGTATTCCACCGAATCTAGAGTCCTCAATTTTGTATCCACTCAATGGGCATTGATATCAGTTTCATGTTTTGGCTGTTATAATCTGCTATATACACAGGAGGCCATAATTCTTTTCCTGTTAGTGTTTTTTTATTCTTTGGGTAAATGCTTAGAAATGGTATTGCTCATCATGTGGAATTTCCTCATTGTTTTGTTGTTGTTGTTGTTGGGGAGGAAATACCATACCATTTTCCACAGAAATTGTACCAGGTTACATTCTCTCCAACAGTGACTAAGTATTCTTTTCCTCCACAACTTCATCAACATTAGTTGTTCCAGGCTTTTCGATGTAGGGCAGTCTGACAGGGGCAAGGTGGTAACTCACTGTGGTTTTGATTTGCATTTCCCTTATATGATGTTGAACATTTTCCAATGTGCCTAGAGGCCATCTGAATGTTCTCTCTAGAAAAGATTCTATTTAGATTTTTTGTCCATTTTTTTTCTTTTGTTGTTGTTTTTCCCTCGTTGTAAAGCTAAGTTTAGTATCATTCTTTAGGAAAAAGGGAACATTTCCAGATGCCCATTTCAGCAGGATGAAATGGAGATGCTTAGATTGAATCTCCATACATTGTTGCCTTCAGAAACAGGCCCAATCCCAATTCTTAAAACAGGGGAATTATGAGAAATGCCATCATCTCTCCTCTTCTATCCCCATCTTCTTCATAATTACAAAGCCTAGTCCATCTTTTTATAGTCATGACAATCATCAAAGAGATCATTTTGAGTTTCATGCCTGAGAATGTATTCACTCACCAGTGATGAACAATATCACAAACAATTATTTCTTTAGAATATCACAGCTTCACTGTCAAGGAAATGTCACTTGTGTAAGGTAATACATGTGTTTTATTGGGAGATTGTATGCATCAGTATCTACCCTTTAATTTGATAGCAACTCATCCTCGGAAATATTTTGAGATCATGTTGCTCAAGATCAGTTTCTTGTAAGTGCTTCCTGAATCACTATGTTCCAAAATGAGAGAAAAGGGAACAATTCACCAAGAACAAGAATTGGGGGATCCCCATCTTGTCTATACAATCACTTTTGTGCCCCAATTTCTACATATATGAAAATGTTATATATCTATTATTGCAGCCATGGTGGCATCCCTGACAGCATTCTTATTTTGCTATTTTTCTATTCAGGAAAAGGGAAACCCAAATATGAGAGTGGAAGGTTTTCCATCTCCCTGTGTCACCATGTAGTCACAGCATAACTATGCTAGATTGCCTTTCTTCCATGGAAGGACAATCCTGAGGAGTTTGGAGCACTGCAGGGAATAAGGAGTTACATCAAGAACCATGAGTCAACTTTACTTATATATCATATTTGAGTATCTACTGTACTATGCACTTCACCCATTTCTGAGATTCTGATGATGAATTATTTGTGAAACATCCCCGTGTGTATTTGTTTGGATATATCTAGATGCTCTCATGCCTATATAGCATCCTTGCATGATCACAGAGTAAGACAATGAGACACTGGAAGACAGGGACTCTTTCTTTTCATTCATTTGTTTGGCAGTAGATAGGCATGAATTGTAACCATGACTAATCAGTCATTGGAAAATTTAAGCCTTGTTTTTCTCAATGGCATCATAGAAATGGAATTGCCCCCTACATCATGCTGTTCTAAGGATAAATAAATTAGCATGGACAGAGGACTTCATGCAGGGTCTGGTGTCCACAAAGTGGGCAATAGTCATGCTGAGATGGGGTATGAGATGGGGTATGAGAAATGGCAATCATTGGCACCTAGAATTGTGAACAGAGTATACAATGTTGAATATACACCTGTGCAAATAGATGAAGGAATCTAGTATTTCCCTTCACATTTTAGTAAACAGCACTGAAGAACATAGAGACTAGAGGTGAAACAGAGTGGTTAAGTGAGCAACATAACAGGACACAGAAGATTTCTGGCAGAACCTAGGCCTGAAAGCTTTCATTTCCCAATATGGTGCTCTCCCAACTGTTCTGATGATCACCATCTCTTTCCCTAGACCCCATCACCTCCCATTCTTTCCAATTGATGTGTGTGTGTGAGAGAGAAAGAAATAGAGAGGCATTTCTGTCACAAGGAACCTAACATTTTTAAAGGAGGTGTCTTTTGGGTTTTCTGGAAACTGGTGCCTCAAAATGGTGGACAGTTGTAGCCTTTTCTTGAAATAATTGATGAAATGGTTTCCTACTCTGTTGTCATGTACACAAATCTAGGAAGGTGTCAGTTCAGAGAACTGGCATACTGGAGCTCTTTTGCCCCATCTATAGCCAGTAGTGCCTTTATGAGTGACAGCACCAAAAAAGCCTATTCCCAACATCAGCATGTTTATTGCAGTTCTACTTTGTAATTTCCATAAAGTGCCAGTTTTATCTTGAGGTCTAGGTTAAGCATAAAAAATTCCTAAAGGGGCAAATCTTACCATCTTGGCTGTTGGCCGCTAGACGCAAGGTATGAGAAATGAATTGACGAGAAGAAATTGCCCAGCCACAGCTGGGGGTTAAGTGGAAGTATGAACCATGACACAACTTTATTAACAAAAGAAAGGGGTATTAATAGGGACACAGGGTGAGAGCCTGTTGAATTCCAAAGAAGACAAACAAACCTGAGAGACAATTAGTATTTTAAATTCTCAAAGTAATTGAGGAAGGGGGATTGTAGACAGGTGGTCACTATCTCTGATTAGGAAAGCTAGCAGTGCCAGTGTGGTCTCAGAAGGTTATTTTAGTAAATTAGTCTCAAGTTTTTTAGGGATGGTTAATGAGAGAGGTTTTTCTCATCTCGTCTGTAATGACCCTTTTGGTTTGCAAATGGTGCACAGCACTTGGCAAATTTTATTTACTCACAAAAATAGTAATATTTCTTGTGGTTAAAGAGCAATAACAATAGGCACAATAAACATGATGGTCACACGAAGAGATTCATCCCAAAAGAGTAGCAGAAATTTCATCTCTGTGTGTTTAGAAGCATGCCTGCGTATATTTAATGAGTTAGTGAAGCAATCAATTGGATGTTATCATTGTTCCTAAGAAGCCTCTTAGGAGGAAACTCATCCTAAGGGTATAAAGGGTTAGAATGTAGGCTACGTGCTAAAATGAAGAAAACCTGTAAAGATAATAGTATAAGTTAGAAACTACCCAGAAGCAGAGGGTCAAAGAGAGTGAGGAGGCCATCATACAGGAAGTCACTGAGGGGCCTGGGTCTCGTCCATCTATAAAGTGTTCTGTCATCCTAGTAACACTGTCTTTGTTTGCATTATCAAAGGGTCATTAAGCACATTCGTCATATAACCAAGACAGCCTTGTAGACGCCCCTGCCCTATATAAGTCCCTGTATGATGCTTTAGGCCCAATCATTTGGCCAAAGAAAACATCTATTATGTGCTAATGTGTATTTTTGAGTCTCTTTGTTATGGCTGCAGTCTGTTCTCTAACTAAGATATTAGGTCATAGTGCTCCTCTTGCCTTAGAATGATCTTTCTCCTAAGACATCTTCAAAGACATAAAAATAGACTTTAGTCCTGCTCAAAATCTTTGACCTAAACTTGGTCATGTGGTAACATTTCATTGTAAGAGTGCTCAGGAAATGTAGTATCTGGCAGGATGCCACGCACCCAGTTAACTTACTGAAGAGGGGAGAAGCGTGGTTATTAAAAGAAAAATGGAGGTAATAAGTTCTTGAGAAATAACAGTGATTCTGGTCCCTGTCAATTGAACCTATCCTTAGCCCAGCCATGTGAACTCTTTCCTAGTATCTAAATTGAGATGCATAAAGGAAAACAAAAAGAAAAAACATGTTTAGTTAAAGCATGAGTAAGCCTGGGGGCACAAGCTAAGTTGTGTCAAGGTTTTCTACCATATTGTATCATCAGAAAAAAGGCAGTAGTATCTCCCACTGAAAACTAAAAGCTATTGTGAAGATATATTACCTTAAGAACTCAGTTGCAAACCCTAGCCGATTTCACAGTGTGTCTGGAGGTGGAAGAAGCCATTGAGGAGATAAATGGTCCCCATAGAACCTGTGTCACCTTGGAAGAAGTAGGGAAACCAATGGCAAGAAAGGTTGTGTCCAAGGAGGGTTAAATGGCCTCATTGGCAGCAGTCTTAGAGCTTACCAAATGCGGTGAAACAGCAGTACCAATGGGGAAGGCAGTAACATTCCCTGCAAGCAGACAGAGCAGCAGTACTTGGGGTAGTTCCTAGTAGCCAGCTGGGTTCCCCATCTCTGGGGACTGCTAAAAATAGGTATAGGTATGTACATTGGTGTGCTTGGATGTGGTGTATTCATGTTTGAGATGCTAGTCAGCAAGAAGTCCTCACAACTAAGTCCTCTAGTTGTTACCAGTAAAATTGATATTACTTTATAAAGTTAGGATGCTTCATTTGTATCCCCAAGAGAACAAGTCTTGGGGAAACCAATTCAAAAAACAAAACTTTCTTCTCCCAGGTATAAACTTGTTTTTTTCCCTCTCAAGTAGCTGGAATTACAAGGCACCCGCCATGGTACCTGGCTGCTTTTTTGAGACCACGTCTCGCTATGTTGCCCAGGATAGTCTCAAACCCATGAACTCAAGCGATCCCAAGCCTTTCGCCTCCCAGCACTTGGGCAACAAGCACGCGCCACCATGCCAGGCTTCGGTATAGACATTTTTGAGGAATCGCTGTGTACTTTTGGTGCAAAGTAATTACAAACTTTACAGTATATAATGGAGACACAATATCTCATTTTTGAGAAATGAAAATGGATGTAGATATTTTAGGATTAATGTCATTGTGTCCTCTTGAGGGGTGATGTCTCCACCCACAGGAATCTAGTTACCCAGCAAGCAGGGCACTAGCTGGTGGGGTGGGGGAAGACATTTCCTACAGGAGGTGGAGCTGGGAATCTTGAGATATAGAGCAACCATGGAGAAATGTCAACGTTATTAATTTTTATAAAATATGTTAATGTGTTTCCTATTTTTTCTATCTGATTATGGGTATCATCTTGCTGCTTCTGTGACACTTAACAATGATAATATGACATCAAAAATATCAGGACCCCTGCATTCCCTGACCCTTAGCTCCTTTTCTGCTAAAAGCTGTGACAGCTGACCAGTGTTCACAGGCTCTACTTCAGAGTCAGGGCATATCACACTCAACCCCCCGTACTTCCTACCCACCAAAACACAGTCTCTCACACAGATTTCTTTTTAATACTTAAATAGGGTCATTTCCAGTAAATTATATAGGAAACAGTATGCTTTCAGCAAAGTTTAATAGCCTTCCTTTCCCTACCCCCTTCTCAAATTCTCTTAATAGGGTATTTTCTCCCAGAAGGTAGAAAGGTAGGAAGCTTATCACTTGGGTTTCCAAGAAAATTTTCAAATCTCTAAGGGCACGTCCACAAAACAAGTCCCAACAAACTTCCAATTAGCTATTCAGACTTAATGCAAACAGACCTGACCCACTACCCCCTACTCAGTTGCCTGAGCATTGCTGCTGGTTTTGTGTTTGCTTGTTTGTTTCTTTAGTATTCCTTCCTCTATGGTGGGGTGCAGCCCAGGCCTCTCTCATCAGAATCTTCTAAGCAGCCATTCCCTAATACTTATTTAAGTGAGCACATGCAATGAAAGTCATTTGCCATCCATGCCCAAGCTCATCTGGGTAGATGTCCAAGGAACCACAGGAGCAGTTCTCCACTGAGCTGATGGAATGATTCCGACCTGATTTTGACAGGCTGAAATGAGTCCAGTGTGTTCAGGCTCATTCAGCCTATAGTTTAGAGAAAATATGTTAGGTCCTGTATATCCCTCACAATGTCCTGGGCACAAGGGACAGGACCTTAAAGTTCTGAAGAAGTGGAGAGATAGTCCACATAAACTGTTGCTGAAGGGGGATATTTCTTAAGGTGCAATGAGGAACCAGAGGACTTCAAGAGACAAACAGCACATTAGATGGTTAGTGTGGTGCAGAATGAGAGGGGCCCTGGGGCCCCCCAACCTGCATGCTCTAAATGGGTTCTGTCATCCATCACTTCAAGACAAAACATAGTCTTAGTGTGTAACACCTTCAATAGAAAACAATTTTAATATAATTTGTATACAATAGAAAAAGAAAGAATGTAGCTAACATAGTTTTCCTGTGAAATACCCAAAGTCATTCATCTCTGTGTGGCAAATGCCTAGCCCTACAGGCACCAAAACCCACCAAAACCACCAAAACCCAAAACCTTACCAGAATTCTAAGCACCTCCTGGTGGGGAACCATAGGGTAGGAGCAGGTGGGGTGAGATAAGTCTGGAAGATAAAGAGCAAAATGAAAATACAAGTCACAATAAAGAAAGAAAGAAAAAATAAAAAACAAGTCACAATAAAGGCTGCCACTGTCAGCCTCCCCAAAGTCTCACACTCATATCTCTGTCTCTTTCAAATGTCTCTTTCCAGGTACCCCGAGTTTCTGGGACAAGTTCAAGACTGAGACACATGTCTCTCTACTCCATGTGCCTCCTCCAGATCTTACTCGCGTCATCTTTATTCATTTCTCCCCCCTGCTCAACTACACCCTTCAATTGGTGGGTCATGGTGGCTGGTACCTTCCCTTTCTATGGACACCACACTGTTAAAGACTGAGTCACAACTCTGCTAGAAGGGCAAACTTGAGTGAAGGAAGTCCCCACCAGCTGCAGGATATTCCAACTGGGGGGTTCAAGCTGTCCCTTCACCTCTCAGGTTGCTGTCTCAATCTGGAACTATTCATTGAAAATATTTCCCCTGCTTGAGGGATGAGCACAGGGATCATGACGGTTTACGGGTGACATGATGGTGGGAAAACTTTGGGGTAAAACTTGATGTAATAAAAAAAATACATGAAATCGATTTTTAGAAAGAAAATATATCCTCTGCTAGTTTATTCTTTATTTGATCCCAGAATAATCATGAAGGAATCTGGAGACCTATGTTTAAATTATAATTTTTTCACTATTTTATGGGCAATTTGACCTCATGTGAGCTGTCCACTTGGGTGAGTCCTGACACCATGTTTATGTAGAAGTCATCAGACAAGGAGGTTTTGAAATCATTTGCCTTTGAAATTATGATTCTCAGCTGGAAAGAGGCAGCAGGGCAGGAATTTAATCTGGATACCAGAAAGCAGAAATAAACACATTTTTAAAAATAAAAACCCAATGTTGGAAATTATTTTGTTATTTAGTAGTATTTTTGGTTGCCACACATGGTTTTTACTTTTGCTAATTTAGGGCTGAAATTATGTTTTATTCATTACTGACATCTCTTTTTTGATCATTCCATAAAATCATCATAAAATCAACCTAATTTGGTAGTTAATGATGTTGTTTTGATGAGATGTTGGGTTCAGTGAGCAGGGTCCTTGGGTTCCTTCTGAGAAGAGTTTCAGCAGAGTTCCCTTTCAGCAACACTTGTGAGTTTTCCCAGAAGATGAAGACTTCTACAGACACAGGCAGGCAAGTGTTACATTTTAAAAGGACAGATTTATTAGGAAAAGGAGAGAATACAATTGCACCAGCACAAATGGGCAGAACTGCTGCTCTGCTTTGCAAAGAAAAAAGGTTTGTTAAAAGAAGCCCCGGCATAGTCACAGCAGGTAGGAGAACTACCCTGTTCCAGACAGAAATTGTACTGACGTGGTGTCCTTTGGGGGAGGAATTCATTCCTTTCTGGAATTGTTATCTATGACTAGATTGACCCCTTCTAGGGTGTGACTAGTTTGATGCTCTATAATGGCCATCCACCTCCATATCCCGCTCTGGTCTGCACCTGGGATACTTTCTATAGGAGTTTGCATGTAAGAATTTTCATTTCTATAGCTGGTTTAATTAATAATTATGTTAGTCATCTCTATCCCTACCTCCAGTTTCTGGTCTTGTGATGCCTCCATCCTAAATTTTCTGCTTTTAGCATTCATCATTTAATAAAGGTCCAATTCTATGGTTAGACTAATTCATGACTTATGCATTAAATTATGTGAAAATAGAGAAAAAAATATGAAAGCTTTTACTATGTGCCAGGTCCTAGGGTATTTATATTTGTTACCTCATTCAATTCTCTCATTAAAGTTATTAAGTATTATCTGTGGTAGGTAAGGAAATGGAAATTTACCTCAAGGTTATACCGCTTAAAAATGTTAGAACTGAATTTTGAACCTAAGCAGTCTGACACCATGCTCCTAGGAAACCCTGGGGACATGTGAATAGTAGAATGTATTTTTTTTTAGAAAGATTATCTTGTAATAAGCAATATATAGTTTATGAAGATCACGTTTATTTTATCGTTTTCCATAAAATATCCCATAATGAAAGTAACTGTTCTGAGGACCTCTGGAAAGGGATGTCATTCTTTTCAGCAGTTTGCTGAGTTGCTCTGTGATGCCTTTAGCAATGTAGTAAACATGAAGTTTGAAGTTTGCAGCAACTTGAAGTCACTGGAAAGTCTTCCTTTCCAGTGCCAAGGTCACTCCAGGATTCAGCCCAAGGGCTGGTCCATGATCTGCAAACAGCAGATGTGATCTCCCCTCAAGAATCCTAGCAAGCATCTTACAGGACAATCACCAGGAGGATGAACTTATGCAGACAAACTTGTCCATATTCTTTGTCTCAACTCCCTAAATTCTCTCTCTCTCCAACCCACTTCAATATGGCTTTCATCCTTCACTATCTTCCTGGAACTTGACTACTTCTTTTCAAGTTAACAACGATATAGATCTAATATTCAAAGTGAGATCCAAAGACCAAGAGCTTCAGCATCACCTGGCAGTTTTCTAGAATTTGTTGAGTCCTTAGCCCATCCACAGAATGTGCCTTAATAAGATCCCCAGTTAATTTGCATTCTCACAAAAGACTGATGCATTCACTTGGATCATCCCAATGAAATGACCAATTTCCTGCCTTTATTGCTTGTAACTACACTTAACATGTCTTACCACATTCTTGAAACATGGCTCCCCAGTTCTTGAAACTTTTGTCTAGGTTTTAGAATCAACAGCCTTGTTTGGTTTATATATTTCATTTGCTATTTTTACTAGACACATGTCTTTCATCTGTTTTCTCCTTAATTTTTCCCAGGTGACCCCAATTATGGAAGTAGAGAAGACCTGGAGCAATGGGTCATGAGGTCAACGGTTTTATTTTGTCAAGGTTCTCTAGGGACGTTTTTAGCTACATATGTGAATAATTGCAGTAGACACATATGTACACGTCTAGACTTCATGGAATGGTTCTTAGGAATTGCATACCTTTCCCTCTCATGCTTCTTTAGTCTTCCTCACTCACTACTCTCCCAACACACCACTTCTCTTTCTGCCCCTCAAATACAAACTTGCATTCTTGTGTGGACCTTCATGGCCCATCAGTTGCAAATGGGCAAAATTTATTTCTTTTTCATAACAGTTGTTTTAGTATTCTGGCTAATATGAGTAATGTTGAAATGAATATAGTGCTGCATGTATTTCTGGGGTACTGAAATCAGGTCAGAAAGGAGGGGAAAGCCACCAACTTATATGCCCCAGGTCAGTATCACCCACGTGAAGCAGTTGCCACTCAAAATGCAGTTTAACAAGGGATTTTATTAACAAGGGAGTTCAACAGGGAAAACGAAAAGTCCTTAAAGTCACAAGGGGCAGTTATCTTACCCCAGTCACCAGTCTCAATCCCAAAGGTCCCAAGGATGGTGTCCCTTTGCCCCTCCAAACCTTAGAGGTTGGCACTCTCCCAAGTCCAGTCGTTCTCTGGCATCTTCTTTTTCTTCTTCTCTCTCCAGTATCCCTAGCTGCTCCACTTCTTCAAGTTGCTTCAAACCTCTTCCACAATTGCTGATGCACAAATCAGCTTTCCAAATTCCTGGCCATTGCCAGGTACCAGCGTGGTTCTGCTTCTCATTCAAATCTTGCTTCAGTCACTTCCTCCACCAGCTTTTAAACTGCCACGCCCCCAAGGGTGGGGGAGGGGCACCCAGTTTCAGTATGCTTTTGTTTCCTTTGGATAAATATCCAAAATTGGAATTGCTGAATCATATTTTTAATTTTTGGAGGAACATCCATACCATTTTTCCATACTGAATGATCGATTTATATTACCACCAAGAGTGAACAAGTGCACACACTTTTCTCTACAACCTCACCAACATTTGTTATTTCTTATATTGTAGTCAAATAGTCATTTAACCAGTGTGAGATGATAGTTCATTGTGGTTTCAATAATATCTGTAGGGTACGTGAGTTTGTCAGGCCTTTTTCTCCATTAGCCTGTATAACCAGCACATGTGGTGTTGCATCTTTCCCATGATTGTGCAGACCAGTGGGTGTGCACATGTGTAAGTGTGCACAACTGGACCTAGGAAAGAAGGGTTAAATGGGAGCACAAGAAAAGTACATGAGAAAATGCCAGAGGGAGGAAGAGACCAGAAAATGCATTTAAATATTCTGGGGAGGCTGTGGGTGTCCTATCCATACCTCCTTGACATGTCTGTGTGACTGCTAGAACAATAAAGAGCCTACACAGATTGGTGAGTCTGATTCTTGACAACAGTTGGTGTCACTGGACAGGTTACTTCCTTAAAAATGTTCCTTATAATTAGTGATGTTAAGCATCTTTTCATGCACCTGTTGGTCCTCTGTGTCTTTAGCATAATGGTCTGGCTGTGTTTCTTTGCATGTGGGTATCCAGTTTCTCCAACATTTTTTGAAGAGACTTTAATTTCCCCATCTTATATTTTTTACTTTTTACTGATTTTTTTGTTTTCTTGATAGTCTTCTTTGGAACACAATCGTTTTTAATTTGGTAAAGTCCAAAAGAACAAAATTTCTGACACATAGTTTTAGTTCTTTTTTAAAGATGGCAATTTTCTGTTATAGCAGGCAGTCATTTTTCTCAGTTGCTTATGAATTTACTTTTAGTCTAAAAACAAGACATAAACAACCAAAGTGACTGTGTTGCCAAGGGGTAAAGTTGCTACTTGGTTTCATTAATAATAGGACAAGTAGTACCTTAAGTAAGTGTGCTCCTTTTGCAAGGAGCACAAATGACACCTGATAAAATATATAAGTTGTGTGGTTAAGCTGAATGTGACTGAGTTGAATATGTTTGTCTTGGTTCTCAAGGGAAACTTACTTGCCTTCCCAATGTTAGGGGTGCAGAGGATCCTCTGTAGAATTTGGTTTGTTTGGATGGATTCCTTGCCAGTACATTACCAAAGATTTGAGGGGCAGTGTTGTTAAGTCCCAGGTTTCAGGGAAGACTAGGTTCAAGGTTCTTAACTAGCTCTTAACTGGCCAGCTGTATTTAGGAATTCACTTTTTCTCTGACTCACTTTGTGTGATAGATTAACACCAACACTCCCTGTTTCACATAGTTCTTGTGAAAAATCATTGAAATATATCTGTAATAAACAAAAAAGTTTGTAAAGTTGTAATAGAAACTTCATTTTTAGTGGTGTGACTTAATTGGGTCAGTTTACAAAGTTCTTTTTACATGGATATTACTAGGACTTCAGTAATGTGTCCTGTGAGTCATAATAATGAATTGTGAACTGGGGTAGGAGTTTCACATTTCATCAACTTTTATAACTAGTTGATTAAACTTTTATAAACCCCGTGAAGTCAATATTGTTAGCACCATTTAACGGTGAAAGACCATGCAATTATGATGTGGCAGCTGGCAATCAAACTCTAGTGCAGATGTATTTGACAAAAACTGAATCTTCATCCCTCCCTCTGCCCTTCCAGAAACACTCAATCACTCAGACCATTTTCCTCCCTAAATTATAGAAACTGCTGGTCCAAAGGGAATAAGTAAGCTGCCCCAAATCAATGCCTCCTAACTTGTACCCAATGTAGAAAAAAGAGTCAGAAAAAAAAAAATTCTGGAAAGTCAAGGCTACATAATGCTGGAAGGTGGATGGATTGATACTTAGAGGAGCACCCACATTTCTAGATAGTGAAAGCTCTGCCAGCCTCTGTATATGACATAATCTGATTTTGCTTCATGGACCAGAGTCCCCCTAAACAAAGATAATTGTGCTTTGTAGCCTCTCATCGAACTTCTCTTGACATAAGTTGAAAACTCAACATTTTCCTTCTCCCTTGGTGTTGCTGTTAAGTGAGGAGATGTCTTTCCTCTAATATCATTACTTCCCTTCATCTTACTCCTTCCTACATATGGATTTTTCTCATTTAGTCAGAGGCTACCATCCCAGAATGTAGTTGAGTTAGAACTAAGTCTTGTTAGGGGCAGAGAATGGAAGAGTCCTAGTGCTGGTAGCCACTGATACTTGCTTTCAAAACACTATATTGACTCTGAAAATAAAACATTTGAATGGATATTAGTTGAAACTCGGGAAACCAGAGAGAGGATCACTAGCTGAAATTCGTGAAGAAATGGAGTAATAAATTAGAATCCACTCTTACCAACTTTGGATTGCTCAAATAAACATCTTCAGTAAACCACTTCTAATTGAATCTCCGTTTTGAAGGAATCCAAAACAAGACAACCTCCCTTATACTAGCTCAAACGCACTTTCCCTGTCTCACTAATGAGCAGCATGTAGCTAGGAAAGCTATCCCTTGATTTTCAGGCCACCATATGCCCTTGGTTCCTGCTGTCTACAATGTACTCCCTTCCCTGTGAGAGTAGCTTAGACTGTGGTCCTCAAACCCAGCTCCTCACATTTTGCTCTTCCTATCTTTGCCTTATGTCTGACTCCCATGTTTAAAAGTCTACCCTGGCCTTTCTTCTGAATTCTGCACACATCCTGGACATTGACTAAAGGCTGACTATTAACTCCCCATTGAATTTATTAGAGTTTGTGACATAGAAGGCACTCTATAATCTCTTGAAATATACTGTCTCAGATAATCCTCAAAACTATTAACATGAACAGGCAAGAAACTAACGTTCTAAGATGTAGGAGTTTTCCTGGGTTCACATACAGGTGAAACAAAACACCAGCACTAGGAGATGCAGATCATACTGCCTCTTACATTCATTCTGTTCCTTTATAGAATAAAAAAGAACTGAAAAAGAACTTAGTGGACATTTCATCCAGTTGTTTAATTTGACATTTGCCCCCAAAGGGGAAAAACTTGCCCCAAGATTTGCTTAACTATCTGCTTATATTTTGGATGGGTGCTGACATTCATATTTTCTGTTTGAAGCTGTACATAGCATCAGATTTCATTCATCTTTGCTTTTCTCTGACTACTATCATCAGTCATGAAGGCTTTCTCCACACAAATGTAGACAGTACACATCTTCCTACCTCTCCTGATTGGGAGGAGTGGGGGGAGGTAGAGGAAGCACTGAAGGGTCACCAAGTCCCTTCCTTGGATACTTTTTCAATGAAGAGGATGTTCCAATGGTGCAGCCCAGTGAATGGCATTTTAACCACAGGAACTCTAAGAATGTATCTCTGTTAAATATCTCCCCATCCCATTAAGGCTATTTATTGTGCTGTATCCAGAGCAACTAAACCCAAGACTGTGTCTGTGCCAAAGACATGAATTAAAAACTGGGAAAAATGTGTAGCCATCCAGATGTTCTCTGGCAATGACAAACACCCAGACTTTTGGAGACATCTGGATGGCTGACTGACTTTTTCAGTTTTCATCTGAAAGAAGATTATGCAGACACAGCGTGATTACAAGCAGGATGAGAATAAACAAATCTTTGACAATGTCCACAGGATTCCAAACATCTGGGTACAAACTGAAAAACCCAGCTAACTGTCCAAATCTTTGGCATCATTTAAATGAAGTATTAGATGGCAAGCAATGGGCAAAGATCCCCAAAAGGAGACCAGTGGTCCCCAAGGCCAACTTTGCCTACATAAAAAATGGTTTATATTCCATGTAAAGTTAAAACTGAATTCGGAATAGTAAACTTTTCATTAGAACCCACATTCTAAATCTCACTGCTATACTCCACATTTTCCAAAACCATGGAAGTGATAAAACTGCCAGAATTCTACAGAAGGTATTCAAAGTGTGTTGTCTCAGCCTCCATAAAAAGATCCCCAAAATGCACATGAGATGTAATGGTCTTACCAACAAAGGAGAGGGAACTAATGCTTACTTCACTGATGGAGGGAAGAGGGCACCCTGAGATCAAAAATGCTGGAAACTAATTGACCAGTCCATACTGCTGGTAAAGTGTGTGGAGAGCAAGATGATGAAGCAGGCATATCCCCTCAAGTCTGAATTTTGTTATATACTCTAATTGATGGAGGAAAGAAGCATTGTGCTTATTAGTGAATAAAAGAGGCATTGATTCTCTCTGTTGTCCTTCAAGGGAAACAATCTTATCCTTTCTGACAGAAATGATTCTTAGGGTGATGATGGCAGCAGTGTCATCCCAGCAGCAAAATAGTATCCTGGTGGTGATAATGGCATCAAATGGGGTTGGTAGCAGAGATGGAAATTCGGTGCCTGTTGGTGGATAAGTCAGGGGGCTGAAACATCTCAGGATCTTGACGTAAACTAAGTGTGGAGTGAGACTCAGACATTCCTCCAAATGTAACTTGAGCTCATCAGTTGTCTTTTGGCTGCAATATTCTAGGAAGATAAGGACTTTGAGCCAAAGAAAATCTGAGGCATCTTGATGGTGCTTTTCATCTGGGATCCGTTAAGGAAAATGTAATAAAATTTCCACCTCTAAGGAACTGCACTTAGCATGTCTACTCTCTCGCCACTTCCCTTGACATTATCTGGGAATGAATGCTTTGCTGGCATGTGAGAGAGTGCAATTTGCAGACCCAAAAAGGAGAAAGATGTTGGACTCAAAAATTATATTCTCACACAAACATGGAAAATCACCAGATAATTAATAATTTCACAGACAACCCAAAGCTGAACTGCCCTTCCAAAGAAGCCTTGAGTCCCTTGCAAATCTGAAAATCATTGTTCAAAACCAAGATGCTTTTCTTAGATGTCTGCCTTTTGATCAGACACCAAAAGAGAAGGGGGAAAAAATCCATCCTAAAGACCCCTTATATTGTGTAAATAGTGAAGGTCTGTATACATCGACAGGGTCTTCGTCCCATTGTGCTAACAATATTTCAAACCAGATGCTGGCTCTCTGTGCCTCTGGCTAGAATTCCTGTCAAACAGGCATTTGTTTCTGAAAGAAACTTAAGCCAGTCTCTGAGTTCTGTAATTAAAACAAGTTTTTTTGTTTTTATTTCTAAAAAAGCTATACAAAATTCTCTGAGTTTAACACTGTTATTACAAAGACACCCCTTAGGTTACAGAACAAAACTTAGAAGCAGTTGAAAAATGCACCTAAAATGTATATCTCCTACATAATACCCACATCTGTGTGGTTTTAGGCAAATTGCTGCTGCTTCTAAGCCTCACATCTGTAAAGTGAATGGCTTGGAGTCCAGGAGCCACACAGTCCTACAGGCTCAATGAGGATGTAAAGATATTTTCCACTGGGGAGGGAAGTATATGGAAACTCTCTGTACTTTCTGTAAATCTGAAACTGCTCAGAAAAATCATCTCCTAAAAAAAAAATACATAAGCCCTGTCTAAACATCAGATAAATCCAAATTGAGAATTGTACAGAATACCTGACCAGCACTCTTAAAAAATGTCAAGGTCATGAAAAACAAGGAAGTAAGAAACTGTCCCAGTTTGGAGAGATTCTGATGACTAAATGTTACATTTTATCCTGGACTGAATCCCAGAACAGAAAAAGGACAGTGTGGAAAAACTGTTTAAATTTGAATAAAGCTTGCTGTTGAAAACCTGTAATGACTAAATAAATAAATATTGCATTGACTCAGAGTAAAAAAGTAAAATGTCACTTGGAAAATGTAAGAAGATATAAAGAAAAATTTACAAGTAACCCTTGATGTAATTATTCATTTTACATTTAATATTTTCATCATTTCTCTTACAAAGTCTGTTTTACATAACTGATATCATAGCATCTATAATAAGTTGAATATTCTTTTGTAATTATGAGTACCATAAATATTTTGTCCATTTTCCAAGCTTATTAAAAATATAATTTCAACTGCTCTGAAATATTTATATATTAGGACTATTAGTACTATTTCTTTATTTGTCCTTATAAATTTCTGCTTTTTTTTCACTAAAACTTTTTTTTATTGTTGAGTGGAAATCACTAGTGTTATTTCCCCTATGTGCTCCATTCAGATCCTATGCTTGGTTCTATAAGGAAAATAAAGTATAGAAAAAGAAATGTTGTACACACACTACTGGTTTTCTTGCTTTCAGAAAAAATTCTAAACAACAAAAACTTCCCTTGGAAACCATTTAAATTAATGCTGTTTAATTTTAAAGTGTTCACCACAAGATCCCTGTAAATGACTCACTCTCCAAAGAATTCAAATCTCATGTTTCATCTGCTAAAATTTAATTGACACAAGTATTCTGTTTGACAAAGTGTCCTTATAAGGGCAAAGCATGAAGATTCCTGGAGAAGGAGCAGGACAGCAGCAGGTAAAATTGCAAGTAATATCCTAAAGGGATGTCCTAGGATATGACTCTACACGTCCTTCCAGCCCACACGCCTCTTTGTGGAGAACAACACCAGCGCGAGGCATGAGTCCACTGGGTCATGTACACACACTGCTCCTTCCCCACCAGCTGTGGATGACTTGAACTTTAGTGCAATCCTGGTTCAAAATGAACTAGTCAGATTCTCTTCCCTGAGAATTTAGAGTTGACATGAAAAGACTGGTCATTTGACCTTGGTATAGTCATTTGTGTTTAGGACAAATTTGGGAGTCCTTTGGGGAACATGTTGGGCAAAAGTCATAGAACAAGATATGTAAAGGTGTCTGGAGAGAAAGAACACAGTGATAGAAATGGGGAAGATGGGAAAAGGGGAAGGGGAGAGGAGGGAAAAGAATGAAGGGGAGGGAGATAGGAGGGGAGGGAGATAAGAGGGAAGGGAGATAGAAGGGAAGAGGGAAGAAGGAAGCAGTGGGGAAAAAAGAGGACAGAGGACATGGAAGGTAAGGATCTGAGATTTCTGTTTTCAACAACTTTCTGATTGATTCTGGTGGACTACTCTTTGAAAGACTGAGTCCAGACACCAAAAAGTTCAAGTTTGGAGGTAAGGCAGGGCAGTGTTCAGTCACATATGCTGTGCACAGCCCAGGAACACTCAGTGGGGAGCCAGCAGAAGCCTATTGCCAAGTCCTGTCTGTATCAGCCAAGTGGTCAACCCTACACCATGCCCAGGACTGCCTCCACCTAGAGGAGCAGTGCCTGTTTCAGATTTGCTCTGTGGAATTGAGGGGCCAGACAACCCTGTGACTGAAGACTGTTGTGAGCCTGCAACCCCCAGGTCAGCTCAACACCTGCCTCCATCATTTATCAGGGTGTTGTTACTAAGACTCAACTGCCACAGAAATTCTTTTTCTTACCTATTTTCTAATTGTGATTTTTCCTCTGTGTAAAGCATTGTCTCTGGGCCAGAATGTCCAAAAATAAATCCAGAGAGTTTTACCCTTATATGATAGATCACACACACACACACACACACACACACACACACATATGAACACCTGTGGTCACATCAGTTTAAAAAGCACTATCTTCTATTAAAGAAGTCAGTCTAATTCAGAGAACATGGGTATTCAGTTTCCCAAATGAAAAGAAAACCAGTTTCTTTCCTTCCTTCTTGTTAGCTCCACCACCCAATTTATCACTTTTTGCATGAGACATGGCCTGGATATCCCTTTTCTTTCAGCCACTGAGTTTCTGTTGCTTATAACTTAAAGATCACAGGGACCGTGACTTAGGCACTTTGGTCACCACAGTTTATAAGACGGGAATGTATAGGATGAGTAATACATAAATGTCTATCAGATGAATTGATGGATAAATGAGTAAGTCTTTTTTATAGGAGAACCATTTTTAAAGATTGAAAACAGCCACTCTTTGGTGATCAGTGTTCCGCTCTTTTGTTACGTTGCTGCGTGTAGACACAATCGTATGTGTTGGTGACTGACTGTCTCAGTGGGGAGGCACCTTTCCCTAAAGGCTCTCAGCTGTGGTCACCTATGGTTCTCATTAGCAGAATAGGCTAAAACCTACCCATTCCTTCTCATCTCAGCTTATGCCCTGTCAGTACTTATCAAGATCTTCCTTGCTCAATTCACAGGCAATCATTATTTTAGAACCTGAGATAGGAAGGCAGTAGATTTTATGTGATTAGCTGCTGAGATAAACGTTAATTAGTTTTCAATTTCCATAAAGTACCCCACTGACAGAAAGATTTGTTAAGTCAGTTAATGGCTCTAGATGATTGTTCCAAATGGGGAAGGGGGATGAAGAGCTGTGAAGACAAGGCCTGAAGAGGAGAGAACATGAAAAGGCAGCGCATAATATATCATGGAAATGGTAGCAAATGAATCACCACATAACCTCACAGTTGATAAGTATAAAGGAAAGAGAAATTGGGAAAAGGTAAGGGACATAAATTGGGTGACAGGCATTTTTATTGTTTTCTTTCAGAAGAATAAATATATTGAAAACCAAAGTTCAAGAATCAGGAAAGGTATGATGGCATACTACTAAACCTAGACCCCAAGGTCCATTCAGAGGTGGACCTCTTTTTGGTTTTGTTTTGTTTTGTTTTGTTTTTTTGAGACTAGGTCTCGCTATTTTTGCCCATGGAACCACAGGCTCTCCTTGCCCGTGGTACCAGAGACTCAAGCAATCCTCAGCCTCAGCTTCCCAGGTAGCTGAGATTACAGGCACGCGCCACCACACCCAGCTATATTTTTGGAACTAGGTCTCGCTATGGGCCCCAGGCGGGACTCAAACCGCGATCCCTAACCCCCACCACTTCATAGGCTGAAGCTTACAGGCACTAGCCACCGTGCCTGGCCCTGAGTCAGGGGATTGTTTTGGATGAGCAGGAACAAAAGGAAAAGGGAGGGATAATTTTTGCATTCTATTTCTTGCAGATTGTAAAACTATGATGATGGATTTTAATGTGAAAAAGTATATATTTATTCTCCACTCCATTGCTACTAGCTTGGCCAAATTTCATAGACTCCTTGAGCCTGGGTTCAATTATTGGAAATGGAAGATGGTACTTTTACCCTTCCCATGGTACTTTTACCCTTCCCATGATGTATTTAAGACTATAATAAAAAATATACCTACTCTCTTTGCACTGACCCTACACATGGGAAATAGGCAACAAATAATAACATTTTTTAATGTTAAAATGATCAGTTTTAAACAAATGGTTTAAACCAATGGCTTAAAACTCTGTAAAATTTAGGGATATAAGTCCATAGTGCATCAGATGTATGTTAGCATACCACATTCACCTTTAAAGTACCCACACTCCCCCACCAAAATACACTGGGTCCCCTTCCCCTTGTGTTCCACCCCTTACCCTCACCTTCTGGTATTCTCAGTTCTACAGTCAGATTCTAGGGTTTGTTTTGCCTTAGTTTTCTTTGTTCCTTTGTATTGTCTCTTTAAATTTCACATCTAAGTGAAATTATGCTGTTTGTCTTTCTGCTTCTGACTTACTTCACTTAACATAATCCCCTCCACTTCTGTCTATGTTGTTCCAAATGGCAGGATTTCATCCATTTTTATCATTAAGTAGTATTTATATATATATATATATATATATATATATATATATATTCTATGTCTTCTTTATCTACTCATCTGTTTTTAAGTACTTCTGTTGTTTCAGTAACTTGGATATTATAAATAGTCCTGCAATAAACATGAGAATGCATGCAACCTTTGAATTAATGTTTGTACATTATTTTTATTTTAGTCATATTGATTGCATATATATATTTATATTTATATTGTTGTATATCCTAATGTTCTCCCACCACCATGTTATCCATGAATTGTCATCCTTCCTCATCTCTGGTGCTCATCCTCTCCTGATTTCACCCTCCACCCCCTTCCTTTGCTGTATGCTTTAGTTCTGTTGTCAGTTTGTTAGTCTTAACTTTTTATCTGCAGTAATTTCTGAATCATATGGCATATCTATATTTAACATTTTGCAAAAATATCATATTTTTTTCTATAGAGAAGAACCAGTCTCTATTCTCACCAACAATTATAAGAGTTCCTTTTTATTCACATCCTCACCAAAATTTGTTTCTGGTCTTTCATGATATGAGCCATTCTCATGGGTTGTGAGATGGTATCTCACTGTGGTCTTGTTACATCCCCCTGATGATAAGGATGATGATCACTTTTTCATGAGCCTGTTGGTCACCTGTAAGCTTTCTTGGGAGAAATATCTATTTAGCTCTTCTGCCCATTTTTGAATTGGGTTTTGTTTTCTTGTTGAATTATGTGATCTCTTTGTCAAGTTTGAATCTTAGCCCCTTTGATTTGCTTTTCTCAGTTTTCCTCATCTCTATAAATTTATTATAACAATTTTGAATTCCATTTGATAGGCAGATATAATTTTCCATGTCTTTGTGGTTGGATTCTGGACATGTCTGCTCTCCTTTTGATGCCATAGTCCCTTGAGGTCTTGAATGGTCATATGCCTGTTTCTGTGTCTTTCCATTTTTCTTACTTTAAAGTCCCTTATTTTTTCAATATCTGTAGCAATATCTTAGGGACTTGAATTATCTGTACTTCAGCTAAAGGAGGTGCTGTGGTGTGGCTTGACTTGATTTCTTCAGCTTTTGGGATCTACTGTGGGTGCCGAGATCTATTTTTGAAGTTGCTGGGTCATCAGGGTGGGTACACATGCTTGTGAAATGTGCTGGGATGAGGGCTAGCTCATATCTGTGCACCCCTTTTATCTGGGGTTCCAGATCTGAGTCTCAGCAGTCTGTGCACTGTCAGTGTCCTTCACAAGGTCAGCACTAGCACCTCCCCCCAAAGGGTATGGAAGGGGTGTTGCCCAGGTTTTTTTCTCTTTTTATTTCCAATACCAGGGACTCAGACTATATGAAACACCCCAGTTCCTCTGTATGTTTTTCTCCTTATTCAAAGATTTCTGGCTCATCCCTGTTTCTGTTCTCCCCTCCCCAGGATCCTGTTGAGCCAGGACACAGTTTCCAAGCATCATTTTCCATTCACATTTTGTTCAATGAAACATGAATTTCTTCTGTATCTGCTGTGAAGTCTGTATTGGTCTCTGATGACCAAGGGCTAATTCTGTTTTATTCCAAACTGTGGAACTCTTGATGTGGGACACTTTAGTTACCACTCAGGTGTCCCTCTCAGGAGCAAAGCAAGGAACACCTCTATCTGCATCATAACCTCCTCAATACATTTGACTAGAATCATGACTGTATGCAATAAGTTAGTTTACCTAAGGTTAAAGTACCACAATGCTGTTGGTGATTAAGTTCCAAATTTTATTAACCAAAATAGCCTCCAGTGTTGCTATTGACTCTGCTGAAAATGCCAAAGATTTGCCAGCCATAAAACCTAAACACTGAACAACAGCCTCCAAGTTCAGCTTTCCATCAAGCACTAAATCCTACCCATGCCCACTTCAATTCACTCAATCAATTCAATCTTAATCAAGGAGGATACTGCCAGATACACTGATGAATTTATGCTCCTTACCGCTCAGCCTAGGAGTCAATTCATGTCCCTGGCAATCCTTTTATTCTATCTAATGATTGTAAAGTATTTTAAAAAGTCAGAGGTGATGCTTTTTATTCCCAACACATTGTTGCCTCTAGTACCATCCCCCCTCCTATTACAATCTGGTCAGCTCTACATTCTACCAACAGTGTCTAAAAGTAATTTAGTTTGAGTCACAGTACCACCAATACAATTGCTTGCAAAAAGCACCCATTGCTTTTGTTTAGTTTTCCCAAGAGATATTCCTGAGGGACCTAAATTTGAGGGAGCTTGGTTGAGGTAGGGAATGGCTGCTCTGATAACAACTTATCCAGGGAAAATACAACATCTTTAGTATTCAGGACTCAGTTGACTATGCCCCCCTGGTGTATCCCATCTTAGTTAAGCATGTGTTGACACATGAAACCAAGAACAATTTTCACCAAAAATATATCATATTACTTCAGATCTTCTGTTCTAGAATCATATGCAGTGTTGGAGGTCAATATTCATTTGTTACGGCATCCTAAGAGTACATGTTTTCAAATCTAGTTTCAGCATGTACCTATAAAGGAACTGAGCAAGGAAATGTAGGACTATAGGGGAAAAAAGAAAAACTAAATTAGAAAAAGACTTTCTCACCATGAAAATGACAAAAATACAGAAGAAAAGAAGAAAGTAATGGAGAGAGAGAGGACAGAGGAAGAGAGGGAGGGCAGGAAAGAAGAAAGGGAAAATATTTTACTAAATCTTCAAAAAAAAGTCAAGGATATGATGGAAGATGATGGTCTACAGTGAAAAAAATATTCTTCACGGCAATTTTTTTAGGTACTTAAATTTAGATGTGTGATATTTTTATGGTGAATTTTATAAATAAGCAAGAAATCAATATAAGGCTTGAGGTTAGAACACAGCTTGCTTCCACAGGAACAAGATGGTGTCTGGAAATATTCTCTTCTTTATTTCTTTATTTTTAACACAAAGAATAAAAAGCACATGATGCAGTTAGAGATGGATTGACAGTGACATTTCATTAATGGTTTGAATAAAGCAATTTTTTCTAGCTCACAGTCCCCAAACACGCAACCATAACAGCAAGGCAGTTTCCTTTATAATTCTATTGCAGAAACAGCCATTAAAGATAAATAACCATACATAACTATATATATATGTATATATATTTAATTTGGTAGACATATCTCGAAGAAAAGGGACTTACACTCTTTTCAACTGAACTATCTTTCCTATTCTGTTCTGTCTTCAAAGAGCGAAGGCTACGTGACTGCATAATGATCTATCAAGTTAATACTCTGGGGAATATATATCACACAATACAATGCAACCTCATTAGACTCTCTGGCATTAAGTAGTGCTCCACACACAGCATTTACATTCAAAAGTCCATCTCAAATCCCAGAGGTCTGGTCCACAGAGAAAAATTATCTGGAAAATTCATGCTGAATTCCTTCATTATCCTGAATTATCTGGGTATTAGATATGTTGGTATAATTGAGGAAATAAACCAATACCACCCAAAAGACAATAACAAAGACTATTATTTAGAATGTACTATAGCAAGAGTCAACCACCATCAGATACATTTGGCAGAGATTCAAACAGAGGTTAAAGAATAGGGATGTTTTTATTTTGGGAAGAAAGAGAAGGTTTCAGGTATGTACTGACTGGGGATTATTAGAATGGAACTCTATAAACACAGTAACTAGAAGAGGGACATCTATGCGATTGGTTTGTGGTCCATATTTACCCTTCTTGATTGTTAGTTCTGAAGTTTAAAGTGGAGGCAAAATTTGGAAAGCTTAGTCAGATCCCAAATTTGGAGAGTGAATGAGTGTTATTACGATAAGAGTTATTGTCTGCTTTGTCATATGGCTATGAACAGAGTAGCTTGACTCCTTGGACTGATTACTATCAATAATCAATGGCTTCCCCAGACTAGTTACTGCAAATAATGGACAAGAATTCTATATTTATATACAGATCATTCATTATCCACTTGTGTATTCAGTCTATCATAATGAAGCAATTTCAGATGCCAACTGTTGTTTTTCCTTTGTCATGAATAACCTGAGTATTCAAAAAATTCAAGTTCATTGAGCTTAATATCTCTTTATTTCTGCTATCTACATTGTCCCTGTTAATGATTTATTTACTCTTTGACTTTCCTTTAGTTACATTGTATTAACCAAAGTATTTAATTCACAGATGGATGCTTCATTCACTTATTCAGCAAATATTTCTTGAGAAAATATTATGTGCCAAGTTGTGTGTGCTTTAGAGATATATTAGTGAGAAATGTGTGTATAAATTGAAAACTGCAAAATTACACCACTCCTGCATCACAGGGATACTGGAGTCATTTACCAGGATAATTATACACCACTTTCTTGTGATTATTAAATACTAACTCTGAAATGTTACTGTTCCCCAAGACAAAAAAAAAAAATCCATGCCACATTGGTGCACTTGTCAAGTAGGGGCTGATAGAAGTAAAATGACAGATGGAATCTTGGTTCAAACTCATTTTACAGTTGCCCTTAGAAACTCATTTGGGATTTTTTTCATTTCTCCCAAATTGTATAATAAAAATAAAAATACTACATAAAAGGCAGATTCCATAGCTATTACTTCCCTTAAAGACTGTTATTTTAAAAAGGACCAAGGAAAAGCCCCTGCACTGATCTTTCTTTACCTCAGATAGTAAAGAAAATCAGTATTATTACCTTAAGGTAACTGTAGAATATATAACTACCAAACACCAGAGAGAAGCAAAAGTGAAAATTCCTTCTAAATTCTTAGTATGTTTTCTTGTGTGTCTGATATAAAATCCAACTGGAATACAAAGAGTAGCCACAGATAATTGAAAGTTCAAACAAACTGTTGTTACAATTTTAGTTGACACTTTATACAAAATATATATACTAGAGCAAATAAATCACCATCCTCAGTATCAAATATGTAACGATTTATATGGAAAATTCTGTATGTTTCCATTTCAATCAGTAAGAAATACTGACAACAGTTTACATTTACATGACAGTGTTAATATATTTTTAGTGTTTTCCAGAACTATAGCAACTCTTCTAACTTGGTCATAATTGCCCTGATATCCCACAGCTCACAACATGATTGTTCATCAATATATCACTTAATGATATTATGCTACTTAGAACTGGTGGAATAATAAGCACCCTAAATGCCTATACATGCTAAAAAAAAGTTCAGGGTACATAAATTCTATAAAAGTTCAAGATCTTGTGATTGGAGATGTTTCTTGTGGTACTGTAGGGTATTCCAGAGTGTGCTGGGAGATCCCATTTATTTGTTTATTTGTTTGTTTGTTTTAGATAGTATTTTTTAAACTTTACGGGATATCCCTTTTAAAGCTAAAAACTAGTTGTGCCACAACAAAGCACAATGCCTCATCATTAATTTTTAGATATAATATAAACATGCCTTGGCATGTGGCTCTGACTCATTTACCAGGCAATGCATAAGACTGAGAGTTACGAGTAAATTCCAGAAGAACAAATTCTGTGACAGACAGGATACAGCTTCAGAGAATGGGTCCTAAGAAGTACTGTGATTTCTACATGCTGTCTTGGACCAGCTGATCCAGAAGAGCCAATCGTCCTGTTATGAAGACACTCAAGAAGCCCTGGAGAGAGACAAGTGGCGAGGAACTGAAATTTTCAGCCAACAGTCATGAGAAAGAGTTACACAGGAAGTAGAATCCCACCTACCAAATCTGCAGATGGTAGCCTCACTGACATCCTGATGGTATCCACCTGAGTTCCTCTGAGCTAGAACCACCCTACTGAACCACTTGAAATTCCTCACAGAAACTATGTGATAGTAATGTTTATTGATTTAAGCCAATAAGTCAGAATGATTTTTTACACAATCATAGGTAACTGATAAACTTGGATATAATAACGATAGTGTGTTCATAAGAGTGGTTCAAAATTATTTGGATACTCATTATATATCATTTGTTATGCTGTTTTATTCAGTTTTCACTTGTTCCTAATGAAGCAAGTACTATTATTAGCTTCACTTCATAGATTAGGAGTCTGACGCAAAAGGAAGTGAACTATCCTGTTCAAGGACACAGTCTGCACAGTTTTTATAAGATCTACATGTCCATATTTACCATCTAGGAAGTCAGGATGACTTTTAAAACAGATGCTATCTCATTGATGATTTCTGGCAACCAGACAGTGGTTTCATAAAATGGGGTATACACATATGACTTTTGTCATAGCTATGCAGATTGGTGTTGCTTTGATCAAGTTGTAAGCTTTGAGACTAATTGCAGTTTTAAAATCTTCAAATGAGTATTCTATGAATATTGAAAGTTATTGTCCATATCAGAAAAAAAAGGGGGGGAGGGGAGCAGCAGATGGAAAATTTTACATTTAAATTATATTTGAGAATCAAATCTTTATTACTAGAGGATTAGCAGCTATTTCTCAATTTTTAACAAAACAACAATCAGGTTTTTTATGGGACCTAAAAAAGGATAATGCCTGTAAACAGCTGAAGATGTTCCTGAGATTTCCTAGCACTTATCAATTAATGGTTAAATTCATCCAAAAAGAAAAAATAAATTTCTAGGCAAGGAGAGATAAGCGGAACAGATGCAAGTTAATACATGTTAATAATGTTATGTAGAACCATTATTAAGGGTTTGCTTCCTAGTTCCATTTTTAGTGAATTTTTCTTCTTAGTTTTTAAAATAATAAAGTTGTGCCTTATATTTGGCTTATGTCTTAGAGATGACAAAACACGTTAAGTGGTAGGAGTTGAACTTGAACCTGGACAACATGATTCCAGAGTTCAAACTCTTAATAACTATATGTACAAAATGTCTTATATGATCTGGCTTACAAGGAGTTGCTTAATCAACTCATCTTGTGATTTAAATAAGGTTATTTAAAATAATTTCTGTCACTGAAAGGTGCTAAGAATTAAATTGTACAGTGATGTGAATATATATATTTTTGACCCCCCTTCCCATTGATGTCTATATTAACACTATTCTAAATTATAAATTTATGCACAGTAATTGTATGCTTGATAATCCCCAAAGTGACATAAATAATTGACTGACTAGATATTTGAGAAAAAATGGCTTACAGTAAGTTTTATAAGTGTAATAACACACATGCATGATATGATATGATTCATACATGATATGATAACCTGTTAAATTATAGACACTCATAGATAAATATTTCCCTTCTCAAATAAATATTTTCTACTTTGTTCTCTATATCTGGACCATGGTGGGCAATGTTGCTGGTGGTAGAAGAATAAGCATTGATAATCTAAGTCTTGACTATGGCAGTGGTTACATAGGTGTGTATACATTTGCCCAAATGCATCAATCTATATGCTTACACTGAAAACAGTTACTGTGTGTAAATTATTCCTCAACAATAACAAAGTAAATTTTGAAAAGAACATCCCAACTTTGTTTGGAGAACCAGGCACAGGGGGAAAAGAACTAAGAAAAGAACTAAGGAAAAGATTAATAAGTAATCTTGAGAGTAGAGAAAATTAGAACTTGAGGTGATTTCTGATCTTGTTTCCATAGTTCATCATATCAGCTATTCTGAACATGGTACCAGATGCACGTGTGAGAAGAATATACCCCCTCATTCTGGAATGTGACTGATCTACTACTACTAGTCTCCCAAAAGATGGATTTGATGTGATCTGTTCTTGCTGATCTCACGCTGCTTCCTAGGGAATATCCCATCTATATCTAAATACTGACACACATTTGCTTAATAATCCAATTTGTTAACAGAACTTTGAACAGAAAAATGACTGCAAAGTAAATTCTTTCTTCACTCTCCTTTTATGAATAGAAGGAAGACGTGAAGTTCCTTTCTGCTTTAACATTAAAACTTCTTAGGTTTTATGAATCTTACCCCAACTCTTTCTTTTGCTACTTGAGGAAACTCCATCACTATACTCTTAACAGAGGACAAGTAGCCCTTGGACTCATTGACCATTTCACTCTGTGAGGAGTCCCTGATTCTGAGGAAGGCAGTGAGTTCCATTCAATCCCCATGGCAGATGTAAGAAGGAGCTGGGAGTAGACACTTCCTCTGGAGCACCAAATCCATCTTTTTTGATTAATGAACAACATAGTTCTTAATAGAGTAACATACATGTTATGAAGTTGGAAAAACCTGAGTAGAAATATGTTGGAAAAAACCTGAATAGGAATAAAAAAAAATTCAGGTTGCTGGAGGAGAGAGTAACAATGAGATTAGAAACCAACATGGGTAGCTTCATTGAGGTGCTCAGAGAGTAAGAAGAGACAGAAGTGGGAAGAGAAACAGAGGAAGGAAAAGTTCTCTCTACTGACTCCCATTGCATCTCTGGTGCATGATTCAGTCGTTTCCAGTTTTACTGACAGACTGCATAGCCAACAGAAACCTTTTCTCTCACTAACCATTATATATTTATATGCTTTTTCTCTCTTTGGAAGGAGGTGACTCAGTAGAAGAACATGCATGTTGAGTTCTTGTGTCCAGGTCATGGAGATGGGCAGAGGAGGACTTTGGGGCAGGGCTCGGGTTTTGTTTTGTTTTGTTTTTTGTTTTTGTTTTTGAGACTAGGTCTTGCTATTTTTGCCTGTGGAACCGCAGGCTCTCGTTGCCCGGGGTACCACAGACTCAAGCAATCCCCAGCCTCAGCTTCCCAGGTAGCTAGGATGACAGACGCGCGCCACCACGCCCAGCTATTTTTTTTGGAACTAGGTCTCGCTACGGGCCCCAAGCGGGACTTGAACCACGATCCCTAGTCCCGGCCGCTTCATAGGCTGAAGCTTACAAGCACGAGCCACCGTGCCCGGCCTAGGGCTCGGGTTTCTATATCACACCATCAGGGTGAACTTACGTGTGTTAATAACTTTGATGTTATTAGTCTAGACAGAGAGATGTCGATGTGAATCATTTTCAATGCTCTTCCATATTCATATCATACTAAATATAGTCAGAGGAATGGGACTAGCAGGCACAGGCCCCTGAATGGTCATAGCAGATGATTCCTATGATTAAATTAAATGCCAGCCTAGTTTCTTTGTTCCCCAAGGATTATAGAAAAGCCATATCTCCACCCTCCAACACAAAGATGAACCCAAGACACAACAGCTAGAATTTTTTTACCCTTCTTTCCCAGAAGCTAAATTCAAATAGCATTTCATGAGACAAGGCACTTTGCTCTGATTTGCAGTGGGTTGAAGGGCACACACCCAACCAGGGACAGCCCAGTCCAGCGGACCCCTTCCTTGGCAGGATAAGCCTCTGGCCAGGCCTATAGCTACAGGTCATGACTCATTTAGTGAGAAGGTTAGTGTTTTCATTTACATAAAGCAGAATAGGACGGGGAGAGGAGTTGTAACTCTGAAAATATTTAAATAAGACTTTTTCTTTGTAATACCATGCAAGGTAGAGGCAAAGAAATGACTCAAAAAAAGTCCACTCATCAAATCTAAGAGCTTAGTTGCCAATACCATGAATACTAGAAGCTCTAGATCATATGATTTGATAAATTAACTTTATATGGCTATATGCATTTATGCCATTTATCATTTAATCCCAAATAAAGGTAAAAGGGAGGATCTGTTAATTCAGTTTTAAAATTTTTTGAGATTTCTGATTATAATATTACTTCCAAATAAAATTACTGTAATGACAACAAGAAGTAATATTACATCTTTCCCACCATCCCATACATCTGTATCTTTGATCTTATTCTCATTGGCATATGTATGTTTTAGTCTTAAGTTAATTAAATTTAAAATTCTCCCATATCAGTAGAACATGTGTTCATCATTTAACTCTAATATTCACTTGAGCACTCTAAATAAGCTTTTACTAAATGGACCAGGATAACACCCTCACACCCTGTACAAAAATTAACTCAAAATGGATAAAGGACCTGGAAGTGAGACCTGCAACCATAAAATACAGAGAAGAAAACTTGGGCAAAACCCTTCACGAATTTCACCTCAGAAATCCATTTGGGGAAACAACAATGGCCAGCAAAAAAATGAAGGAAAGCATAAACAACTGGGACTATATAAAACTAAAATGTTTCTGTTCAGCAAAAGAGACAATAAACAAAACAAAAAGAAACCCAACCAACTGGGAGAAAATTTTTGCCATGCAG